>RBNI01003747.1:0-15286 GCA_003990745.1 Jimgerdemannia flammicorona
TGCGCGTGGGTAGAAAAACAAATTCGAATAAAGACAAAAAAAAATGAATTCATGAAGGGTGGCTGTAAATTATGAAACATAACACGTTTGCGCAATCCGGCTTGCATCATTTTCATATATACAAATGCAAGCCCATTCTAATAGTTTCTCGTGAAAAAGTTCATCAATGTCTCTTGGTATTCATCATAGCAATCCACTGAGAGGAGAAGCGACTGGCGACGGACTGCTCACCCTTGGCGGCAATGTGGCTTCGCTACCCACCGCGATCAGAGTTCTATGTAGATTGTGCAGGGTCTCTAGCATTGGCGGACGGTATGGGAAAAAAGATAAGTAGTAATGTAATGGGAAGACCTAGAAAAGACGGACGGACAAATAAATAAGATCATCGAGAAATTCGATAGGTTTGAAAGAAGGATATTGTAATTTAGAATTCTTACCCATTTTGCTAACATTGGCGGCCACGACTGCTGGGTCTTGTCCGCCAACGGTCGCAAGAGTGACGGGGCATGTTTTTTGAACAAATCGTTCCCCAATAACGTCCTGTAACACAGCCGATATTGTAATGTTTTACCATTAATCTCTGTCATTCGAGTCTCTTAAGCCTATAAAAGATGTATTACACATACCCGAACAAAAGACTCGCCAGCTGGAAAAAATTCTCGCCTGTCTTCACAGTCGAATAGTAAACCAACTGATCTACGATATAATAGTATTGAAACTCGAGGTCGGCAAGTTTCTGGCTGACGACCTGAAGCTATAAATGTATGCCGCATTCGGTACATATGTGAGAAAACGTTATAACAAATGTTATTGGAGCACGTGGAGGGTGGTTGCACTACGTCAGTAACCCACCTCATTATCATTGCCATCTGCCGCAGAAAATGCGCGTATATTGCCGTTGAAGTCGCTCAGGAAGCGTACGACGTGGTTTTCAAGCATGCTGTATGCCCAAGATGACCGGTACCCAGAAGCAAGCTACGGAGGACAGTCGTAGCACAATTGAAATCAGTTTCGATACTTAGCAGTCGCGTCCCTGTATTGAAAACTACTGGCGATCGATTTCTGGAGCAGTAAAACATAAAAGAAAATAAAAGCGAAAAATTGCAAAACACATAATCGTACTTGGAAGTTGGAAATATGGCCAAAACTAATGCGCAGGGGGATCCAATAATTTTCTTGCGGACGCTTTCTGTTGTAAACAGTGATATTCTCCTGGATGTACTTCTCCTGCAGAGCAAAAGGACAATGATTCAACGTTAATATTGGCTCAAATTGAGAAATGATGGCAGACTTGATTTCAGAATAACTCACTCGCCACAGGGAATCAGCATTCTTTATCAACGCTTTCATATTCGGCATGACCTTGATCTTATGCGTTCCTCTCGGAGGGATGGACTTGGATTTCGATGGAAACTCGAGCAGAAAATACGTTGTGTCATTGACGATTTCGTAATGCAGTTCATCAGCAAATATATTGAAAACGTCGAGAGGCCGGGTCTCGTCAACAAACTCAATTTGCCACTCCTCCTCTTCCGAGTCAGTGCCACTCCGCCTTTTGATGGTTCCTGTATGACAATCCCAAATAGACATTGCAATGAGGATGCGAGAAAAAAAAAAAAAGAAAAAGAAAAAAAAAACAAGGTAATAAAATAATGCTAGCTCGCATAAATTGGGTTTCACTCACCCATCAAAGCTTCAGTGTCAGAATATTTCACTCGGAAAGCGGGAACGCGGCACTCGGCTTTGAGGACAACGATCTGCTGATAGTCCTTGACCAGGCGGCAATTGACGTAAATTTCGACAATTTTTTCTTCGATGGTGTTGGGATCTCTGTGCTGTTCCCGGTCCAAGGCTTGTTGGACGCCAGGTGATGGTTCGGGCCGGAAACGTATATATACACGAACATGACCACAAGGATCAACAGTAAGTGACTTGAAGAGTTTACTCGACATTCGTGAGGTCGAGAATAAGATTTCCGTGGGATCATCATGGGCTAAGTTTGACATCAACTAACAATAATGATCAATAAATACACAACGATTAATACACATAAAAAAACCCCCCCAAAACACGTGATTCGATGAGAAATTAACTTACAGTGAATTCCAATGGAACAGTTTCGCGATTGTAGATCACGATACTCCGGGCTGTATACTCCGACCCATAAAAAATATTTAGCATTTCGATGCATGTCTGACTTGTATCCACACCATTGACATAGACGTCAAAGACGCGATTGTTGTTGTCGAGGATTGATGGAGCTTGCCCGCGTCGGAGATTCTGACGTGCAACCACCTACATTCATCATAACGTCAGCAAAAGGCGTCGATCTCAAGGAACAAACACAATTTTCGTGCAAGATTTGGAGAATGTGACGAACCTCCATTATGACACGTATCGTTTTGGTATCAGCAGGGTTGTTGACGTTCTCAATGACTAGATACGTCGAGTAGACGTTTCGCGTGGTCGTAGATAGAGTGAGGGTGATGGTGTGCGCCTCTGAGAAACCTTCTTTGCCAGACGATGGATCTAAGGTGCCGTCCGTGCGATTGAGCTTTAACCAAGTCTTGTCCGCTTCAGAAACTGTTTTAATCCTATATAAAATGGTCTCAGACATAGGATTTTCTAAGATGATTTTCTTTGCAACATTGGGAGCATTGAGATCTTGCTGACCAAGATCCAATTCAAAGCGTTCACCGAAATCATTGGTGTCTCCAATCCTTTTGCAGCCACGAAGATTGATAATGGGCGGAACGGACACAGTCTGCTGAAAAATATCAGGCGATAATTTCGGTCTAGGAATTGACAACAAATCATCATCGAGAGACCCTTGCGAATAATCGTCTGACTCCATGGTGACCGCCTTCCTGAGTTTCCGGGTGTCGCGATGGTCCTCTAGCAAGCTGATGAAAATAGATTGCTTTCGACCAGAGAATGAATGTAGATCTTGAACATGAAGCTTGATATCACCAGAAGTGCCCGGTTTCGGCTCAACGATTCGGACTTGTAAAGCAAGTCGTCCGCTAGGTTCAACGGTGCCACAACCTTCGTCATCCAAGGGCGAAAGTTTGACTAATTGTTGCCCTCGGAGCTCCGGTGGGAGCTCCACTGTCGCTTTGAAGTGTAGTGGAAGCTTTTGAGAAAGGTTGCTAATCGTAACTGTTTCAAATTGGGGAACGATAGTGATGGATGCGTCCAGCCTTGATGATTGCTGCCGTAGGCCATTAGGCAGTACTATGTTCTCGCCGTCGCTATCTTCGCTTTTGGAGGAGAAAACAACGTTCTTGAACTCCAAACGTCGCTCAGATAGAGAATATATGGGGACCTCGGTAATAACACCTCTGATGGGAATTTCCTCTCCTACCCTCGGTGCCCCTTCTTCACGATTCGCGCTGTTCGTAGTCACCCAGAGTTTACCCAGCAGAATACCTTGGTGATCCGTAAGATGAGCCGAATCTGGAGGGAGCCGCGAACTTTCAACTGGGTGTGCGCGTATACGAACTTCCATCTTGCCGCGAGGGTTCAGCGGGAACCCCGATTTGAGTGGCGAGTTGGAGAACCTCGACAGCACGTCTACCTTGATCAAGCTCGTTAATTCGGGGGCGAGTTCTACGCCGATCTGGAAACGAATCTCGTCGTCAGTAGTGTTAACGATACTGAACCAATTGTCGCATGGCAGATCAGACGTCGGTAGTGGATGCGATAAGGACGGCAGGATCAATTCGCCATTGCTGAGTCGCTCGAATCGCAACTCGAATGTGGTGAGATGAGCAGTTACCGACAAAGTCATCATATTGTTCGGATTGAGCAGGTTGAGGATATTGATTAAAAATTCTCTGGGACCTGGCGTGAAGTCGGCAATGCTACGGGGTTCCAAGACCGCTTGGATTATTTGGCTATTTAAAACTCCAGCAACTTGCCGATCGAAAACTCTTGTACCATCATCCTCAGTTTCATCACACTCAATATCTACCAATTTGATCGTCGCCGGTGTCCGCAAACAATATTGAAGTGGTATTTCTGACTGATTTCGCAGATTGAATGAGAATCCGACTTTCTTCCAGGAATTTGAATAGCCAACCTTTCCAACGTCCACTGATGCTATATCCAGTTTTCCCACCGATGAACAGTACCATGCCACCAGATCAAACATCTTCAATATCCGATTCGTTGATGCGTCTTCCAAGAGCAAGGATCCGCTGACCGCAATCTTCTTTCCGCTTGTAATGCGACTGCATTGGTCGTCGTCGAATTTCGGCGGAGTTGGGCAAGCTATGCGCAAAGTAACCCGCTGGTTCGGCGATAAATCGAACGAGGTGCCGCATCTCGCAAACATCGCGTCCGGTTCTTCTATGTGCTGGACCATTTCAGTTGAATCGGTACCTGACTCACACACCCAGCTAGTGGCAGTACCCACATTACTCCGAGGGATCAGATGCATCGTTTCGCTGGTAGTATTTTCGATTTCAAGGCAACGTTGGTAGTCTCGCGCAAAATCAGGGTCGGAGTTGTAAAGAGCCGGTAAAATTGCGGTTTTCCTAGGGTTGGTTGCATTGGCGTCTTCGACATCCTCGACCGATATCTCACCATCCTTCGTGTGTTCCTCTATCAAAACGTAGATTTCATTCCATGTAAGCACCGGCAGTCTATGAGTATCTTTGTGGCTGCGGTCCGGGTCCGAAACGTCATCTTTTTCGACAGAAGTTGATGGCCAAAATCCGTCACCAAAGTTCTCGTCTGCGATAGGTAAGTGTGTATTACACTTGAGGTGGCCACCATCAACGAATAGCCGCACCTCTATCTCGAAGACCTGAGTAGAGTTGTTCTTGTTCGTAACGATGATTTTGTCACTAAAAAAACCATACTCTGTTGGGGTAACCCTGAAGCTCACTTGAGCTCGAGCTCTAGTTTGTTGGAAGTAGTCAATACCTTCTTGGGGACGTGGCGAAGGAGGAGCAGAATCGGCGATTTTGTCACGATTCCAACCTTCAAGAGTGCCCCTAGTCCGATCCAAGATGATGTTGCCGCGTGGGCATTCCACAGCGTAATTCAACGGCAACCGACCCGACATATTCGTTACCGTGAAGTGGCCGTAGAACGTATCACCAAAGGATTCTGCGACACCAAGTTGAATGATCCTATCCGAGACGACTAAATTTGCTTGGCCGATGAGTGCATTGAACTTGACGGTTTGCGAAATCATTTGGACCAACTTCTCTTCAAGCGGCTGCTCCGCATTGTTCACGGAAACGTTGTCTTTCGTAAACACCGAGAATTTAATGCCACCCACAAGTTCGCGGCATTCGTCGCTGGATGGAGTCAATAATTCCAGATTCGCGGCAGCAGCGGGATCGGCCGAGGATGCGGTAGAACTCGATACACCTCCAGCTTGATTTGCAATCCGACGCGAAGTGCCCAACAAACCACCAAGTAAGTTTGGCCGAAGAGCAACCCAGACTGTCATCATGCTCCTCCGCTTCAATAAACTAAGTTCAACTTGACCACGCTCACAGCGCTCGTCAACGAATATACAAACCTGTAAAGAAAGGTTGCTCTGGCATGTGATATACAGATCTTCGTCGGTCAAATTTTCGACGAGTAAGGGCGTGACTTGTGAGTATTTGCTGCCTGGATCGACATAGCAACACCCAAGGTCCAGTTGGTTTTGATTGTCGTCACCGACGGAGGGGAATCGCAAGTATCGTCGATAATGAGCCAGACATCGCAAAGTGTATACAATCTCTGTGTGGGTTCTGAGATCTCGAACGAGGAGGCGGTGCGATTGTTTTCCAATTTTTGTGCTGAAGATGCCGAAATGAATCTGTTGCACAGCGTTTGGCGACAGGACGCCAGCTCGGTGCGGCAGATCGAAGAACGATGATTCGTCTTCCAGAACGACGAACTCATAGTCAATCACCACCCCAGTACGATTGATCAATCTAAGATAAAACTCTGCTCGGCGATTCACTTCTACGCGACCAACGTCGAGATCCGGACGTTCGATCGCAAGCGGCTCCACGATTGGTGCGTCATCCGCCGAGATTACCTCGCCTGTCATCTGTCGACTTCTCGCCTGTGCGAGCCGGGCTGAGTAATCGATGGCCGGGGGAAGAGTAGCGATCACCTCGGGAGACCAAATCCGACTTCCACCTGGCGTTCGAGTCACGTCATTACTCTCTTTACAAGGTTTGGACTCTGTCAAAGGAACATCGATGTTATCAACTTCTTTGCTTGATTTTCTCTCGAGCTCGCGTCGACGATCTGTATCTTCTGCCAATGCTTCCAGGTAACTCGGATGGTCATAGCATACCACCGCGTTAAAAATGATTTCCTTCAAGTCGTCAGTGTTCTTATGCTCGTGAACCAAGAGCGAACCCTTGGCGACCTCCTTCGTCGGCATAACGTATTCATGATGCTCATCTTCGTTGACAAGAGAATCCGGTGGCATGAGCGAAGGTTTGAAATATACTGACACCGTTCTTGTCGCACGCGCCTCGAGTGGGAATATAATAGAATTTGGCGTTTTTCTATACTTGAATGCAATCTCTTTCGTGCCCGATGGACCAAGTGATTTTCGTCGAACTATTGGCTCCGACGAAACCCCCCGTTCCCCGACATCTCCAAGTGGACTTGGAATGCCTGTTGTCGCCATTGTATCATTGTGAGCAGGCTCCAAAGGTGCAGCGTCGGGTCGAGATAATTCCTCCTCAGGTGCCAACAAAGTGGGGGCTTCATCCAGCTTTCCATCGTCCCTCCCTTTCCCATTCTCGTCACCGTCTCCTTGTTGCTCATCGGTTGCTCCATTTTTAAGCTTAGTTAGCTTTTTCTCATATTGGAGGATTTTGTCTTTGTGTCCCTTCCGCTTCGCGATTTTCATTTTCTGTTCCAAAGTCTCAATCTCTTCTTCCGCCTCCATTGTAAGAGACCCGATATTGTCTTCATCCTCAATGAGAAAATCAAGTTCCCCAACACACCATTCAAATCTCATCTCCTGAGACTCGAATCTGATCTCAAAAGTCCTCGCCTGCTTACTCGTGTTTGTCAAAACGACTTTCTCCACGCGAAGGCACTGCTGGTCGATCAAACAGGCGCCAAAATTCAAGGCCAGAGACTTGATGTAGAAAGTTGATGGTTTCCTGATGCTAGCCTTCACGGACAGTACTTGGTCGTTGTCTCTGTCCTGAATGTTTTCAACCACCAATTTCTCGACAAACTGTCCAGGAAGACTAGGATCGAAAACAAATTCCACTTCTTTCTTGGCATAGCCTCGAACGACGCCGTATTTCCCGCTTCCTAGTGAGATGTATCCCGAAGAGATCGATCCGGATTTGCGGATGTGGTACAACAACGGCGCTTCGCTACGATTTTGGATGATGATACTCTTTGCCCGACGTTCGTTCCTCTCGAACATGCCGAAGTTGATGTTCTTCTGACCAAGTTCCATGATCGAACGGCACAGTGTAGATCGCACAAGGAGCTCCCGCAACGGTATTTGCGTTTGATCTACCTCAAGCAGAGATTCGAACTGAGTCTGCTCGATGGTTCGGTCGAATTCAACAAGCCGCAAAAAGATTCGCGCGTCATGCTTTTTGGGTATTCCTAAAATGTGCGGTTTCGTACTGCCGTTTGGCGTGAAAATCACGACGACATCTTCTTCGGACCTTGGCGCAACCTCAACCAAAGAGACAGGAACGAGAATTTCATTGTTTATAAGACCGTCGAGTTTCCGCCTGAGAGCCAGTTTTTGCCGAACATACTTGTCTTCCATCGTAGGCCTGGGAAACAAGGGAGCAGTGTTCGTCGTGTTCTGCTCTAGTGCCGTGATAAGCACGTCAAAGGATACTTGAGTCTGAGCAGAGACAGAGGCCCAGTCTACATTCTTCTTGGATTTTCCCCGTGCCGCAGAGATGCCCCTCGGACCGTTATCAAGATCCAGCGATCGTCGTTCCGAACTCTCAGAGGCTGCATCTATGCTATCAAAGTCATTGTCACCAGAACTCGATCGTCCTCGTGTCAACTCGACCACACGAGCATTCGAGGTGCTAGAATTTGAGACATTACTGTTAAATTTACTGACACGCGCACGATCGTCGTCCTTCGAGCCCGCGGCGGCACCCATGGCTTCGCCACCGTTCTTAGCCAGCTTGTCGGCACTCGTTTTCACGGATTTTGGGACACCGAGTGTTTGGAATGTTCGCGCGTGCAGCTTGCGACGTGGGCCGTCCTTGGCGTTCGGGACTGCCAGATCCAAATACGCCGTGTCCGTCGAAGATCGGTCGATACGTGTCTTAAACCTTTCACGAGAGTGGTGCCGGTGCCTGGTAAAGACTCCAGTATTATCCCCGAAGACAGATGGAGCGATAAGGGCCGCCACTGTAGGCGACGCGTTCAGAGCAGCCACAGTATCCAACGAGCGCTGCCTAAACGGGATCTGAGAGTCGCCTATCATTTCTGAAAAATATTCTATTGAGTTTCCTGCGGCACCTTTCTGATCATCTGCAGTGTCCGTGCGTCCATTTATCTGTCCCGGGTTGCTTTGAAAATGATGGGCATCGCGCTTCTTCCTCGTATAGATAACAATGTCCTCTGGCAGAGAAGAAGTAACCTCCAAAACCAGTTTGCGCTCACTGATGTTGTCTATAGTGAACGTCCGCACGGCCGGAGAGTTCAGCACGATCGAGCCAAAGTCGATGAAATTCGCGCCCGTGGTCGTCAATATGCGGTAGAAAAGCGAGTGGAATGTGACGCGATTCTTGTCTATGTTGGTGCTGCGCACCTCGATGATCTGGTCGTTGTCGCGGTTCTGCATGTTTACTACTGTGATCTGCTTGCGGTACTCCGGGTTGACCTTGCGCGGATACATGTCCAGCTTAACCGCGGTCGACTGCTTGGGCGAGATGACGATCTCGCTGCGATGACAGTTGAGCACCTTCGACGTGAATTGTAGTTCCACTCGCGCCGTCAGCTCAGACCGATTGGCGATGTGAATGAGCATAGACTTAAGAGTCCCCACATCCGTGTCCCCGAAATTCAATTCCTTCGGCGACACCTCAACGAATGAAGTGCAGCTCCTCGCCTTGCACTGGATGACTTTTCGTTCCTTTCCGGTGTTTGACCCAAAGCGCGAGTACGATAAGTGGATGCGGAAGTTGCGCCGAACAAGCTGCCCGGCTTTGAAGTCGCCGGCCGAATGATCCTTCTCTGGCCTGTACGAAACTTGCACAGTCCTCTCCGTTCCGGATTTAAGAATTAGGTCCTCGATCCTCGTCAAGCTTCCCGCCTTGCTGATTGAATTGGACGTATCGTGCCTATTATATACAGGCCGCTTGTCAGACGGCATACCCTCCCCCTCTTCAGAGTCCGATTCCTCGTTCGGTGTCGCCTGACTGCCAATCCGACTCGAGCCTGGAAACTTCACACTTGTCGCGAAGTTGAGATCGAACGACGATGGCGAATTGGGAGGCTCGGTATCCCTGTATCGCACCACCGGTGTCGGGGAGGATGCACGTGAGCTCACATCGCTTTCCGCAGCCGAGACCTCGCTCACACTTGTCGTCGTGTTCACCGATAGACTCGTCCCATTGTTTGCCAGACTCATCTCCTTCAGGAAGCGGTTAGGGAAGATCGCCGTCGGCGTCCCCGCATCTCCATGAAAACCCAGGCCGTCAGCGTTCGCCTCAAACCCAGTTTTTAGATCAAAGAAGACCTCCGCGTTCTCCGCCGAGAAATGCACCTCCACTACCTCCTCGCTAATGTTTTTCAGCACCAACTGCTGAAAGCTCCACACCCCAGCACAACAATCACCAAAGTCCAGCACGTTCCCGCTGCTCACCACCAATGATTCCTCCCTAGGAACAGACCTTACCACTGCGTGAACTCTCGTCAGTTCCACGTTGCTCGCGTCGTTAGCGTTCTCCATTTGTAAATCATAGTTGAACTCCCCAATCTCTTTCGGCTTGAACGTGACGCGCACGCGCCGATGTGAATAGCTCGATATAGGCTGGCTATTGAGAAGTTCACCTGTATCGTAATCCGTGAACCTCAGCCAGTCCTCGTGTTGCGTGTTGGATAAGTCGACGGTGTTGAGTAGCCAATAGAGCTCGATCTCGGAGCGGTTCCAGATCGTAAAGTCTTTGAAATAGGTGCCGCCAATGACACAATCGTCGAAAGTGATACCGGTCTCCCCAACATCCGTCCATAGCACCGTGCGACATACCGTAGAACGGAACTTTATCGTCAACTGCTGATCAACCTGTGGCTCCGACTCCACGTCCGGGTCAATGGTGTCTAACTGCAAAGACGAGCTCGAAAACGATCCTTCCCGCGACAGTACATCCTCTTGCCGTCCGTTCCCAGATACCAACCCGACATTCGTCGACAAACAAGCAGACTCGCCATCCGCCGGTCCATCATTGTTTTTTCCCTCACCTTTATCTAATATATAGCCAAGAAAGGAAAGAAGTCCATTGATATCGAACGTGTTGTGCGTCTCGTCCTCGTCCGTCTGCTCCGACAACGTACTCGCCGATTCGGGCGATTCTTCATCGCCACCCTCCCCGCCGTTTGCGGCGCTAGTCTCTCCGCGTTCTGCCCCGCGCCCGCCACCGCCCCCCACGCCGAACTGCGTCGGCCTGCGCACGCTCCGCCGGGCGTCGGGCAAGAACGCCAGGATAATCTTGCGCGACTGGCCGGGCGCGAGCTCGATTTCGTCGATGTGGTTTACGAAGTTGAACAACTGATTGAAATGCCCACTACTGGCGCGGTCGCTAAATGACCCTACCGCTGCCGCTGCCACCGTGTTCGTCGTCAGGGTAAGGGACCGTTGCGTCCCAGGCGAGGGTAAACTGGCAGAACTCAGGTCAGGTGACGAGGTGGCGGAGTCCGGTAGCGACTGGGAAGTGGTGGTGGCGATTGCCGCGGAATCGTCGGCGTTGGAGCTGGTGCGAGAAAGAGGCTCGTCATCGTCGAGGAGATTTTCGTTCTTCAGCTGGAACGCGATTTGTGAGCCGAGGTTTGAGCGCATCTTGATCAGGATCCGATGCGATGAGACGTTCTTTAACACGAGTCGTCGCAGCGCGTGAAGGCCATTCAGATAGACGTTCTCAATGACGAAACGACTATGGACCCCGACGATCTCAAAGAGTGGTGTCGGCATGTTGGAATCGCTCTGGGACGCCGAGTAATAGGGGCTCAGTGAGCCGGAAAGTTCTATGGCTGGTGGGTTGGCCATAGTTGACTTCAAAGTGTTGGCTGTCTGATCAATGGGTCAATGAGGTTGATGCAATGAAGATGGGCAGGTGATCAACAATGGAGTCAAGACACTGGAACGCGCTGATACGTCATAGGTGGATAGAAAGTCACGAGAGAAGGGGTTTTTTTTTTAAAAAAAAAAAAAAAAAAAAAAAGGGAAGTTTAGATGGTTTGGCCACAAGCTCGCGTGGTTTGAGGAGGGTTTCGGCCAACTCGGATGACGTCATGCCACATTTACAGCCTTCAAGGTCATTGTTTACAACAGCTCACCTATGGGGCTTTGCACTTTCACAGCAAATTGGCATTGAAGGATCGTCAGGCACATTATAATCGTCGTAATATATTGCAAATAAGTGCCATGCTGGGGGTGCATCTGTCCGTTCGTTTGCTCAAATGTTGCGTGACACAGTGCCTGACAGTTTTTATGTTATTGCCGTTCGATCAGCAAAGTCACATCCTTAACCGACTACATTGGTGACAATAACCGTCTACAGGCCAGTAGTGGGTTAACATCGAAATGAACATGTTTGCAAGCGTTTCGAATAATAATCATAGATACCTTTGCTCGAAGCCAGACATTTCGACGTCACATTAGCAGAGCTTGGGCACAAAGCGACATGTGACGTCAGGTGATGGTGGCCCCACCCATCATATTCATATTTGGGAGGTTGCTGATCTTGGCCAGATTTCCCAAATGCGTGGAAGCCCGGTTTCTAATACACTATCGCAATTCAATGTATTTGTTTGAAGAATGGGAAGTTCGATCTTTCTTATTTCGGCAGGGATTCTAATACCTTCAAATAAATGTCGAATAGGATAAGTATTGTCACTGAGCCGAATAAGCCCACGGTCTTGAACCTAACGGCTAAAGGGCCTATTACGAAAAAAAAAAAAAAAAATCGGCTGGACACACTTAGACAACATGTTATTGGATGCCTCTATCATACAGATTCGAAATTATTACGATAACATTATCATTTCCGTCTTGACAAGCACATAAGTACCAGTCTCCTTGCATACGAAATTCCCATGAAAGCTTATTGCTAATCACACCGATTGCTATAACAAAGCAATGGAGGCGTCGTGTTGTGTAGAATGTGGCGAATTCGATGATTTAAAACGTAACCTGGAATGAAAGGGCACACAGAACGAGAAACGGCTGGTCACCATTATGTTAGGCAATATGGTCTCCCTTGAGACCTTGAAGTGGTGGATGTAGATGATTTGATCATCGTTCTGCATGATGGCATCGATGGCGAGTCATTCCAGCTGGATGCCATCTGGCCGTTAAAGAAGAATCCAAGAAACAAGAGCCCAGGTATTCGTGTACGACAACCTCGACATGGGAAGTTTCAAAGGCGAGATTGAATTTCACTCCGCACCTCCCGCTCGTCATTGGCACACGGTGGTCGCCTCCCTCAAATAACCCTCTTCCATTACTGCTCGTCCGCATCCCCTAACCCCCTGTCCACGGTCTCCGTAACCCCATGGGCAGTAGGGTCCTCGGCGACAGGCGGGTCATTGAGCGAGACGGCGTTGTCGCACGGTGCCGTGTAGTTCAACGTGTGTAGGAGCAGAGCGCCTCCTATATTGCAATATTCCTAGATGGACGAGCCGCCAAAGGTGGAACGTTTGTCATAGGCTTTGTGAGGTTGGATGGGACATCGAATAGTGTTGATAAATGTCACGTTGAAGGCATGTTGACATTTTAGAGAATTCAGAGCAATAACTACTCTAAAATCTATTCTCTGAACAATAAGTCTGCTATAGAATAATTTTTTATTTTTATTTTTTAGATATAAGACTATATATAAAAGAGAGAGAGAAGAGAGAAATTTAATTATTAAAAGATTATTGAAATTCTTTATACTACTTATTAACTTCTATCTCTATTATATTTTATAGTATTATATTTATTCAAAATAAATTACTACATTTATCTCTATAATAATTTTTATCACTGTTATTAACTTAATATTCTCTCTTTCTAAACTGCATAGCTAATTATAATAAAGAATACAAGTTTATTATCTATTGGTGTGCTCAAACAAAGATAGAATGGTGGTGGCACTTGGATAAATTTTAGGCTGCCTGATGGCAAGGAATGCTAACTGTGCGATACGCGGATTCTTCACGACCTCATGCTACATCTTGATCCCGATGACAGCAATTACAATCAGAAATTTCTCTTTGCCATTCTATCTGAATCAATAGAAAATACCTGTGACATCATTTATAGATGGAGAGAAGAAGTATTAGCATCATGGACGTGCCTCAAATGATATTGATGGTTGACCACTGGTATGAGTACCAACCTGCATTTATACCCAATTACTTCAACTATAATGAAGAGACTGGAGAACACAATCTATATCTCCAGACAATTCTTGAGATCAAACCAACAACTCTATTTCCTAAGTACAAATGAAATGAACCACAGCTACCAGCATACTACAACTCTGTAACTTATAGCATTGTTACCTATAGAAGGTATACAGATAGCAAATCTGATGAAAGTGAAGATGATGTACTCCTTCTCTGCCTACCAATACTCTACTCAGTATATGAGATAGACAATGCCATCTTGTAGAATAGTAATATGGTTCCAACCTATTACTACATAAATAAACAGAGAGATATCATCCAAGAACTTCTCTTTCTAGATGACTACTTTATCAAAGATGATGTCATCAATGGTGACCTCATTAAAGACTATCCAGACAGCATTTAAATTTATAGATATATAGCTTAGTAGTGGGAGAGGAGGGTGGTCATTTGGGGGGAGGCTCTGAAAGGTTGGGGGGGTCATCACATCTCCCTGGCAGGGTGAGTGTCAATTCTGAACACTTACTGGTTCCCCAAGCTGTAGTATGTAGCATATCACTTGGACTTTCCAGCTTGGGTAGTGAAGAGGCTGATGAAACTAGCTAGAGATTGGATTTGGGCAGGTAAAAGGGCCCAGATCAGTTGAGATACTCTTGTGAAGCTGGTGCTTAGGGGTGGCCTGGGTCTTGTTGATTTCTCTAAGTAATTATACTGCCTGTGAGCCTGGTGGTTGAGAAGAGCTGTTGAGCTATAGGGTGGAGGTTGGGTACCACTAATGCAGAAGGTTTGGGAGATGAGATTCTCCCCCCAGGGGTCCTTGGGGGATCTACTCTCTTTGGTGGGTCTGAATGGAAGCCAATGGCTATGGTATAAGGGCTTCTGGTGGGGAGTAGTAGATGGAGCACACTGGATAGGCCTATGCTGGCAGGGTAATGAGGGAGAGGTAGTATGAGGCCTGGCTATGTGGCGATGGGACCATCTGCTACTAGGGGGAGCTCCACTTACTGAGTTTGACATTGGGGATAGAGTGGAGTATCAGCAGGATATTGGCCAGGATCTTTGGCCAGGAAGTTTGCAGGCTGTGAGGATTGGTGAGGAGTGAGACTGGGCAAGGATCTGGTCTTAGAGTACTGAGATACAGTAGTGGCTTCCTTCCAAGTTCTGGATAGTGTGGTGGAGAATGCTACAGAGAAATGTTATGTTGAATTTCCATACTAAGCATTTGGTAGTTGGTGGTCAGCTGGATTGTGAGGAGTGTTATAATGTAGGGTAAGTTGGAGAATTTGTACAAACACTGGAATATTGGCTGGAAGAGTGTGAGGTTCTGGGGGACTTTTGGATAGCTATAGGGGACCAGCTAGGAGTCGAAAGGAGACCAGATGAAGAGAGAGATTGCTGGGAAGATTTGGAATCTAGACTTATGGGAGGTGTCAGCAATAGGTGGCTTACTGTAGGATGGGTTATAGCAGTGTAGGTGGGGTTGGCTAGATATTGGCTTTTTGTTTTTGAGGAGAGGTGATAGATAGAGATACAGGAGAAGCTATTGAGGTAGGAGGAGTTGGTGGAGGATCTGCTAACTGGGTGGTGGGTTGAATGGGGACCCCAAGATGGGCATTGTTGCCATCTGATAGAAGGGATCTATGAATAGAGTGGTGGGCAGGTAGAGATAGTGTTTGATAGAGTGGTCTTTCATCAAGAAGGGGTAGGGGAG
>RBNI01003748.1:0-15284 GCA_003990745.1 Jimgerdemannia flammicorona
TTTTTTTTTTTTTTTGTTTTTTTTTATAGTCACTTGGACTCCCTTTATTAACCTATGTCTATAGTAATATTGATACAGCCTAAGCCCTCAACCTATCCCACAGGAACCCCCCCCCTCCCTAGTTCCTACAAATGACACTCTGTCTGCCTTCACTGCAACTCTACCATCGCTCTTCTCTACAATCCTTCTTACTAGTCCCTTATGTCTCTCCCTCTTGGGGCCCCAACCAATCTATCATGCCTTGAAGAGCTCGAGCATCAGCTCCTCCCACCTCACTACCCTCAGTCTCACCGGCCTCCGGGGGCCCTTCTCAAAGACACTCTGCCAGTGTTTCACGAGCCCCATCCATATTGCAATGGCCCAACCAACTATCAGCCACTCATTCCCCACCCCCCCCACCAGCCTTGACTGCAGTGCTGCCCACCACCCACCCACCTCAGGGTCAGGCACCGACACTCCCAACCTCTCTCCCACTACCCTCTAAAAATTCTCCATACTCTTGCACTCCCCCAGCCAATGTTCAGGAGTCTGCACCACCCCACCCTCCTACCCTACATTATGACACTCCTCACAATCAAAGACCCCGCCATCCACCAAATGACCAGCTATAAAGTTTAGCATCACATTTCGATGCAACAGCCTCCACCATGCTACCCAGAGTTTTGGTGGGAGCTACCTTGACACAACCTTGATCCAAGACCAGATGCCTGCCCAGTCCCATCTCTCCCCGATCCCAGCCCCTTGCCAGGTCTCCAGTCAAAGGTCCTGCCCCAGACCCCTAAGGCACTCCATACCCTCCTCTAAGCAGAAGTCCTCGACCAGATTTCCTCCCAACAAGAGCCTGTCCTACCTCCACATCTCCAGACCCCAGTCCTCATCCCCTTCAGTACCTTGCCAACAGATCCCAATGCAATGGGCCCCATCTACCACTCCCCACCAGAATCCTTTATATCATATCCTCTGGCTACCATCCAAGGCCACCAAGGACAGTAGATCACCTGAGCCACACCCTCGCCTCCTACAAACGCTGCATAAGGGGCACCCATTCGCCTCCTCTCAACTCACTGGCCCTCTTCATCCACCATGCCCTCAAGCAGAGTAGCCTCTTGGGAAAGTCCACCAGGCCAAGACCTCCATAATCTACAGGAAGTACTAGTACCTCCCAGCCAATCTGACTCTGGCATCCAGTCCAGAGCCAAGAGTGGGCCATCTTGAGAAGCTTTTTAACCACCCACTTAGGAAAGTCCAAATGATAGCCCAGATACCAAAGCTTCGGCATCTAATATATATTCAGAACAGTTACCCTTCCTACCAGCGACACCTGCCTACCACCTCAACTCATTAGTACTTTCCCCCATTCTACCAGCTTGCACTCCTACTACTCCTTGGGAAGTAAAGAGCCATACACTGAGAAAAAGATACCCAAGTACCATACTACTCCTCCAGCCAGAACAATTGTTCCAATGATATCCTCCCCTATGACTCCTTCTCTAAGGACCATTGTCTCACACTTGTGCCAGTTGAGTTTCGCCCCAGAGCATCTCTCATACCACTCAACTGTCTCCTTGAGCATGGCCACATCTGCCACCAAGCCCAACCCAACCACTATATCATCTGCAAAGGCCCCCACCTTCCAATTGATGCCCAAGATATTCAGTCCACCAACTCTGCACTAGATCCAATCCAACAACAGCTCCAGAGTGAAGGCATAAAGGATAGGTGACAGTGGATCCCTCTGAGGCACCCCCCTCCCCAAGGGGAAGGAAGCCCCCCTGTGTCCATTCACCAGAATCGCAGCCCTACTCCCTTCCAGTAGTCCAATAAGTGACCAACACATGCCCACTAGTACCCCAATGCACTCCAGTATCTTCTCTAACCATACTCTCCAAACCCTATCATAGGCCTTCTCCTGGTCCAGAAAGACCAAGTGGCCATCTACCCCTGCAGTCCTAGCACCTTCAATGATACCGTGAACCTATGCCATGCTATCTCGAATTAGTTGGCCCCCAACAAATCCTCACTGCTCCTTCTCTAGCACCTGTTGGGCCACCCCCTGTAGTCTCACCACCAGGATTTTGGTAACCAACTTGTGGTCCATATCCAGTAGCATAATTGGCCTCCAATTCTTCCAGTCCTCCTTACACCCTTTATCCTTATACAGTAGGGATACCAGCCCCAACTGCTGCCCTCCAATCTACTCCCCAGTACTGATGACTGCATCACACATCAGCGACATCTCCTCCAGAGCCTCCTCTACGGATGCCATATGTTTCCAAAAGTCCCAAGGCAAACCATCCTCCCCAGGCACCATTCCCAGGGTTGTAGATACCAGAACTCAAAGGATCTCCTCTCCCAAAACTGGTTGGCTAAGATCCCCCAATCCTGCTGCAGGATTTGGGTGCCACTCTTCTAGATGCCACTCAATGTCCTGCACCACCTCCCCTCTCTCCTCTTCACTTCAGAGGTTACTCCAACGGGTGCTCAGCTGGGCAAGGATCTCCTGCATACCTAATACCATCTCTCCCTCATTGTTAAAGACTCCTTCCCACCAGTGTCTTGCTCCCCTAGCATGAAGAAGACAGGACAAAAACCTTGTGGGCCTTTCTCCTTCTTCCAATCCCTACCACTGTAGCCTTGCCACCATAGTCTATACCTGCACTGCTTCCTCTTTCCTCAATAAATCCTGCAGTTCCACCACTTTCAGCTTAGCCTACTTAGTCTTCCAGTCCAATGCCTCCTCCTCCTCCAGTAACCCAGTCCAATTCAGAAGTAATCTTTCTAGTCTCCTAGATGCCCATTAGACTTGTCTCCTCTGCTGAGCACCTCACTCCTTTCCCACTTCCCCCCAGTACCTCTGAGCTTTGGATTTCAGTCTACGCCACCTATCTCCAATCCTCATCCTGGCTCACCTCCAGTTATTAACCTTGGATCATATCTCTACCATTTGGATTTCTCAGTATAGGTGGTCAAGAAGCTGTTGAAGATAACTAGATCCTAGATATAGGTGAGACAGAGGAGTTAGATTAGCTGAGAAGTAGTAATATTATCAGTAGACCAGGGGGGACTAGGTCTGGTAGACTTTACCAAGTATCTATATTGTTTAAAAGTATAGTAGTTGAAGTGAGCTAGTGAGTTGAGAGACTGTAAGTAGGTGTCTCTTATACAGAGAGTATGAGAGGTATGGTTCTCTCCCCAAGGCACATCTGGTGATCTGCTTTCTCTGATAGTACTGAAGGAGAGCCAAAAGATATGCTTTAAGGGATTCTGGTAGAGAGTGATAGATAGTATATATTGAATTAACATCTGGTGGCAGAGCAATGAGAGAGAGGCTAACTGGGAATCTAGGATATAGAGATGAGACTGCCTTCTGTTGAGAGTATACTGGTGGATAACTTCAGCTTAGAGGATAGTATAGAGTGTCTTTGAGAGTGCAGGCAAGATCTGTAATCTATAGTATAGCAAGAGAGAGATTGGTAAGGAATAGGACTGGATTGGAGTTTAGTCATAAAGCAAGCAGATGGTAAGATAGATTCTTTCTAAATTCTGAAGTATGGTGGAGGCTTTTGTAGTATAATGTGATGTTGAACTATTGGTCAGAATATTTGGTAGATAGAGTATAAGGAGTGCCTCAACATTAGACAAGAAGGTAGAGTAGTATAGACTCCTGAGTATTGGTTGGAGGAGTGTGAGGTAATGGAAGACTTTTGGAGGGCAATTGAGAGTTTTTTTGAGGGTCTACCTACCAGAGCCTATAGGTGGGGTGATTTTCAGAGAAGGCTGGTGGGGGGGGGGTTAGTGATGAGTGATTGACTCTTGGGTGGGCACTGGCTATTTGAGTTAGGCTTACTAGATATTGGCTATATGTATTTAAGAATAGACAGTAGTTAGTACTGTAGTTATGAATTACAAGATGAGAGTGACTGATGTTGGACCTATTGAATGGCTAGTAGAAGGGGTGGAGATCTGGAGGAGGACCTCATAGAAGGCTGATAGAAAATATTTATAGGTAGAGTAGAGGGAAGATTAGGGTTACCAGAGAGATAGTGATCTTCTAGAGAGATAAGAAGGAGAGGAGAGAGAGTGAAGGAAAGAGAAGAGATGCTCTTTGGGGGATTGGATGAGGAGTGAGTGGGTCTGTATTAGTATAATATAGATTGGATAGTAATAAAGTAGAAGTCTGAGTAACTATAAAAAAAAAAAAAAAAAAAGGACTGTGATAAGAGCTATAATGAGGGCTATAATGAGAGCTATGATGAGGGCTATAATGAGGACTATAATGAGAACTATAATGAGAGTCATAATTAAAGCTATAATAAGAGCTATAATAAGAACTGTAATGAGGGCTATAGTGAGGACTGTAATGATAAGATAGACTTGATTTAATTGTATTTAACTTTATATCTTACTCTAGAACTATTCTCTACTTCAATAGTATAATTGTTAATATAGTATCTAATAATTTTAGCAGTATCTTTAAATATAAGCTCTAACTTGTACTTCTTTATATTAATATTTATATTATAGTCTAGACAGATAATAATAGTGAATCTAATTGATATATAGTATTTATTATTGACCTAGTATATACTTTGCTTTAAGTTTTATAATATTAGAAAAAGAGACTGATCAGATATCTGATTTGTTTCAATAGCTTAGTTCAATCTTAAAATATATAATATCCTTATCTTTTTTTTTATGATAATGATCTAAAGCTATATTAGTAGTTTTTTATACTTCTGAGATAAATTTGAATTGAAGTTTGATAGTTACAATAGTTGATTCTGCTGGGGATTTATTACTAAATTTGACTTTACTATTATTTAAGACTAGATTATAGTTTTGAAATTTACCTTTTGGTTTTTAGTCAAAAAAAATCTCAAAAGGAGTTATTTTATAGATAGAATAAATATGAGTATTATATTTAATAAGTATTAGATGAAAAATACTAATTTATTTAACTTTTTATTCTTTTTTATCTTTATCTTAGAGTATCTTTATAAAGATATATTCTATAGTCTTATTTAGTCATTCAATTTGACCTTGGTTCTAAGAATAGTATAGATGATTATATCTGATATTAATCTATAAGAAAATATAAATATTTCAAAATAAGATTATAATTTTGAAATTTAAACTAAATTGACTAAACTTATATATATGAAGCATCTCATACAATAGCTTAATTGTATTCTGAGTAAATTTCTTACTATTATCAGATTGAAGAATTTCAGAAGTGTTAATAATTATAAATATGTAATTACAATAGTATATTATTGATGCTTACTTAATTCTTATTAAATAATAGAATCATCTATAAGTAATTTGAAAAGATATCAAAAATAGTTAAAATCTAATAATAGTTATTGTTTTTAACCTCAAACTTGCTCATATCAATCAGATCTATCTGAAGATATTCTATAAAAGCTCAAACTATAACTAGAGTAAAGTTATTATAATTTTGAAAATTAACAATATACTTATATATATCTTACAAATCTTAGTAAAAGTTTTATAATAGTTATTATAACTAGCCTTTATGCTAAATTTTGCATATCTCTCTTTTTAAAAGATGGATATTAAAAGCTTAAATAAGAGAGAGAGGATTTCAGAAATAGTATATATATATATATATTTTTTTTTTTTTTTTTTTTTTTTTTTTTTATTTTTTTTTTTTTTTTTTTTTAATAGATGTAAAGTTCTACATATTTTTATTAGAAGAGAACCTAGACTATATAGGCCAAAACTCTCCCCCACTATCTATTGAGTACTATACCTTCATTTAACCTAGGCTAGCTATTGTCTAACAGCTTAACTATACTAGGTGTAGTAGAGCAAAGTTATCTATACCTCATTTTATATACTATACTCTTATTATTATTAGAAAGTAATAACTATATATTAAAGGTATATATCCAAAATCCCAACATATGTACAAGACTATATCTAAGCTAATTTACATAGCTCCTACTACCCTAAAGAGAGTAATAGATAAAGAAAAAGTACAGAATAATAGGTAGGACCTAGTTCTCCCAATGAAATAAGTAGAGGACTTATATGTGAGATAGGAGAAGATTCTCAATATCTTACTACTTAAGTTTACAGATCTTAATTATATTACCATATTAGCTTCCAGTTCTAGTTGAGTGTAGCTAAGATGTCTAATCTAAGTAGTCTTGAGCTCTCCAATCACTTCCAATAACTGGAGCCCAATTCTATAAATTACCAAAAGTAGCTAAGAGTAATATCTATCTCCTAACTACTCTATATCAATCAGAAGACCCCACTGATATAGCACTTATCTCAGCTCCAATGATCACCCTTAGCCTAATATCCTACTGATTTACTATAATCACTCTTTCTCCTATTTATAATAGCTATCTCTTCTTCCATTCTGACTTTTTCTGAAAATAGTCATCTATACTAGAACTATACTCACTGGAAAGCTTATCAAAGCTCAGAGAGCTTCATTATAGATATCAGAGATCTACAGATAACCTATACTAGCACTTAATATCTAAGATTAGCTGACTCTATATACTATCTGTAATATATCACAATAACGCCTTGTTGATAATAGCAAAGAGAAGAAAGTATTACACCAAAATAAGAACACCCCAGATATAGCTAGAGATACCAGAAATTATGAAAAAGTAGAGAAAGCAGTAATCAAGTGCTGAAAAAGGGACAACTCAATACTATTACCTCTCTCTCACTGTCTTACAATAGGTATAGCAAATTAACCCAAGGTAGAGGAAGTATAAGTTGTGGAAAGTAGACTCAGAAGGTTGTCTACCAAATCTTATGACTAGTAAGATAGTGGAAAAAGAAGTATAAAATAGTATATATTTATTGTAAGCATACAACCTCCAAGCCACCAAAATTGCATGGTATCCTCAGAACTAATTTAGAAACCACATGCAAGACTACAAAACAAGAGATCATCTGGTTACACGAAATATGCCAGCAAGTATGAGAACCCACCACCAAGATACAAGAATACTAGAAGAAGTACTACAACCATAAGACTAACTCTGAACTACTATAACTAGTTGGTGTACTGTACTTACAAAAAGAAACCAAAAGTACCAAACTCAAATTGAGACAAGAAGAACTCTATCTCATCTACCAAAAGGTTCACAAACTGCACTTATCAACTCAAGACTGAGATACACCATGACTATATAAGACCTCATTACTTAGTAAAAGTAAAACACATTTGAATAACTCTATTCACTCTATCTGTGTCACCTCCGTTGGAGAGTGACGGACACTTCATCTGAACTCAAGAAAGCCGACAATGTCGAAACCAATCTCAAGCCATCCACATGACAGATATTACTACTAGAAATTGCCTCATATTACAGAAAATATTATTTCCGAGAGGTTCGAACCCCCAGTCACGACATTGGGAGCCCTTGCCCTAGACGAGAATGGCCAGTCCTCGCAAATGTACCAGCAGACCAAAAAAAAAGAGAACCAAGACCTATTATCCTTATACAACCACTACCACCAAGGACAGCCTTAATCTTGCAAGAGATAGAAGTGACGACACCTTGAAACTGATGATGTCAGAAGTCAGAAAACTGCTCAGACTTTGCCAGTAATGATATCATCAATAGTGATGTCATCAAAGACTACCCAGACAGTGCCTAAACCTATAAATAGCTTAGCAGTCATAGTATAGTTAGATTAGCCTTGTATAATATAACTGTGAACTAACTCAGCAGTCAGATGATCTCTTGACATGTCAGATTACTATTGTACTATGTGACTGCATTTTGACTCAGCAAAGCACTTAGTGCTACATCCATATCTAGCATAGCCCAGATAGCCCTCACTAGTATAAATACCCCCTCCCCCAGACCTCAGAATCTCAGACTTGAACACTTGAACAATCCGAACACAACTCCTGAGCACTTCCCCACAATACCCCTTTACACAACTACTCCTAGTATAGCAATATCATGAATAGCAAATAAACCTATTTAATAATCCACAAACCACTCTTAAGTAAATCTGCCTCCCATTAGGTCCTACTCCTAACCCTGTCACAAAATTTCCTAATTGGGTATTGTCTGCAGCGATACACCAATTCAACTAAGCTGGTCTTAGTTTCTTAAACTTTCTGAAATACGGAAAATCCTAAACATCCAGAACTAGTCCAAAAAAGGACTTTGGTTGAGACGTCAATCTGATCTTGAAATCAATAAGCATAGAGGACATACTCCATATGAAATTAATCTTGACCATAAGAAAACAGTCTTCCAGAATATCCAGAACTTCTAGAAAACTCTTCCAGAACTATGTAATGGTTACCCTAAAAAGCAACCCTCTTACAACTTGATAGCAATAGTTTACAATCTAATTCCACTTCAAGATGCTTCCTCACCCTGCTACAAAACCTTCTGTGAATTCCTACAAGTTGGTATAAAGCCCAACCTCTGAACTGGAATTTATTCTGAACATCTGACAATCTGGAGAGAATTGAACCTGATGTATAAGGACAATTTGACCTCCACACCTGCAACAAGTGGGACAAACTTCATTCAAAGAAAGAAGTACTCCAATTAAACCAGCAAATAGGCAAAACCCTATTCACCGAACTCCTTGCACTACACCCAGCAAGTCAGGATGAAAAAGGTCTTATCAAAGCCTTCTTTACTCTTCTCAACAAGAGTTTTGTCAGCTCCACAAATCCAAGTGACCTAGGACAACCAGTAGCAGTCTTTCTAGCCTTAGTTCCTCATGAAGCCCAAGCCTCTATAGCCAAGTGGCTCAACTCTACCAACTTTCACCGAACCAGAACCAAGACCACATTATACTACTGATTCCAGAATAGCAAGACCCACCATATTCTTAAGAAAGAAGCAAGAGAAACCCTTCATCAACTACCTGACCCCAAACCTGAAGCAGGCTCTGCTACAGCCCTACTTGAATCCAAAACCAATACCAAACCAGAACTTGACTTTGAATTAAGTCCATCTAAAATCAGATATACAACTGATTCTGTCTACTTTGACGCTGAGCAAACCCAAGTACATGAAGATCAAACCCAAGAGGAGGAGGAGTATCTCAGTGAATTCGATCCCGGATATATCACTGAAGGAGACATACCTTCATCAGGACAGAATACACCTACACAGTAACAGACAGCTATCTATCAAGCCCTTACTCCAGACCCACAACTATTACTCCAGCAACTTACACAGACTCAAAGAACCCCATCACACTCTGCACCAGTATCTCAAGTAGTACCAGTAACACCACTACCAGTAGTTCAACCACCTCCAGTAAACAACATGGCAAACCAACAGATTCTAGACCTCACAGCCCAGATAGTCATAATGGCAGCAACCATTACTGCCTTAGCTGAACAGACCCAACCAACAAAAAATCTGAGTCTACCTATCTTCAATGGTACTACACAAGAAGTCCAAAGCTTCATTAGTATAGTTGATACCAACTTCGAAGCCAATCAATGGACCAATGAACAAGTCACTGACTGCGTTCTGACAAACAATCAAGACCACACTTTGGAACAACTCTTTGCTACCACTACAGCCTATGTCTGCCAAGTTGTTACATTCTTTTGAGGACCTGCTGAAGAATGGTGGCAAACTCTTCCCAAAAAACCCCTCACATGGGACACCTGACCTGCAGTAGTTGCTCAGAATGCAGCAAATAATGCACCAGGATATGGAGACCATCCTGCAGCCCCTGGACTTAAACAACTCATGATTGCTCAATATCGCAGTGAAACTATGATTGCTGAATCCCAAGTAAAACTCCGCAACCTCAAATTCGATGTACATGGCAAGGAAGAATTCGAAACCTTCTGTACAAAACTCAAGTCACTTCTGAATACTGTTGGCCTAGGATATATTGCCAATGATGAAGTACGAAATAGTATAAGAGCAGATCATTTATTTGATGCTCTACCTGAATGGCTTACTAGAAAAATCTGAGAATAAGGATGCCCAGTTGGTTGTGATCACCAACAATAGTGCCTGGCAAGAATCAAGACTATGGTCAAGCAGATTCTAACAGCTGGACCCATTCTGCCCTGAAGACAATTCAACAACAAGGAAAAGACTTGGACCAAGAAAGAAGAACTCAAGCATGAAGTATCCCGAGCTCCCTCAACATCCACTTTGTGGACACCCAGAAATCATGAACCCACCCAGCTGAGTACCTTCAAGAAACTCACTGAAGGTGAAAGGAATGAACTTAGAAGAAGCAGAGCATGCTTCTATTGCCGAAAGACAGGACATATGGCCAGTGCCTGCCCTAACCGAAAACCCCAAACAGCAATATAAGCAACTGTTACCACTCTGCACCACCTCAACAATCTGACCACCAGAATACTAGACTTTGTCAAGTTAAGACAAACTACTAAGGCCCCAACCAAAGGAAGTCAAAAAGCAGCTGGATATGACCTGTATGTAGCCGAAGAAGTTATAGTCTCCAACCGAGAAGTCAAGCAAGTCTACACAGGAATCAGTATCCAAATTCCTGAAGGACATGTTGGAAGAATATGCTGTCGCAGTAGCCTAGCATTGAAAGGACTCTCAGTAGAAGGAGGAGTCATTGACGAAGATTACACAGGCGAAATTATTATTCTCATCCAAAATCACAGTTGGATACCCTTCAAGATTCCCATTGGATTCTGTATTGCCCAGATCCTATTCGAAAAAATCGAGTCAAACCTAACAATTAAGGAAGTCCTGGAACTACTGCCCACCATCCGAGGATCCAAAGGATTTGGTTCATCAAACAAGGCCCCAGTCCAACCTACCATGAACAAAGAAGAATAATTCTACAAGAAAATCGAAGATGGATATGTACCAAGTGGCCGATGTCCCTATGGTATTGGAATGTACTCTTCCCAAATGATTGATGATTACTTCTCTTGTGTCAACAAACTGGCTCAAAGAAGAACCAATAGAAGGAAAGCTCCTACAACTGAAATCACTACCATTGGATCAGACAAACTACTTACACTTAAAGCTTTTGTCAATCGAGCACCTGTCAAGATTATGATAGACAGTGGCACCTCAGGCAACTTCATCAATGAAGAAACAGCCAACAGACTCAAGGTCTTCACCTCTCTGGTACAACAAACTCAAGCAGTTGCTACAGCTGATAGAACCTCATATGTCATTAACAAGGAAGTCCACAATCTACCCTTCCGAATTGGTGACTATCGAGTACATATTATCCTTCAAATTGTACCACTCTCTGACAACAAAATCATCCTTGGAACTCCATGATTAAAACAAGAAAACCCTATGATCGATTGGGTAAACCATTCTCTGACCATCAAGAAAGGACGCCACAACTTCAAACTGCAAGGCAAAAAGGACACACTCAACTCTAGTGACTCTGGACCAAAGATCACCTACATCAACAAGCTACAACTCAAGAAATTGGCTAAGAAATGTCCTCTCTTTGCTATCTCCATCTGTCTACCCAAAGGAGAACCCAAGAACTCTGAAGAAGACTTTTCCAAAGTTGACAGCTATGTCAGACCACTACTCCAGAAAGTCTGAGACACATTTCTGAACCGAACCACAGAACCACCTGTACCTGTCATTATTAATGATCAAGAAGAATACAAAGTTGAACAAATCCTCAACAAATATAGCCACAAGAACCATCCAAATGGTACAACAACACCAGAACAAATTAGAAGGCCCCGATGAGGATGTCGAAAGCTAAGAAGGGGAGAGTTGTAAGCGTATAACCTCCAAGCCACCAAAATCACATGGTATCCTCAGAACTAATTTGGAAACCACATGCAAGACTACAAAACAAGAGATCATCTGGTTACACGAAATATGCCAGCAAGCATGAGAACCCACTACCAAGATATAAGAATACTAGAAAAAGTACTACAACTATAAGACTGACTCTGAACTACTATAACTAGTTGGTGTACTATACTTATAAAAAGAAACCAAAAGTACCAAACTCAAATTGAGACAAGAAGAACTCTATCTCATCTACCAAAAGGTTCATGAACTGCACTTATCAACTCAAGACCGAGATACACCATGACTATACAAGACCTTATTACTTAGTGGAAGCAAAACACATTTGAATAACTCTGTTCGCTCTATCTGTGTCACCTCCATTGGAGAGTGACAGACACTTCATCTGAACTCAAGAAAGTCAACAATGTTGAAACCAATCTCAAGCCATCCATGTGACAGATATTACTACTAGAAATTGCCTTGGATTACAGAAAATATCATTTCTGAGAGGTTCGAACCCTCAGCTGTGATATTGGGAGCCCTCACCCTAGACAAGAATGGCCAGTCCTCGCAAATGTGCCAGCAGACCAAAAAAAAAGAGAACCAAGACCTGTTATCCTTGTACAACCACTACCACCAAGGACAGCCTTAATCTTATAAGAGATAGAAGTAATGACACCTTGAAACTGATGATGTCAGAAGTCAGAAAACTGCTCAGACTTTGCCAGTGATGATGTCATCAATAGTGATGTCATCAAAGACTACCCAGACAGCGCCTAAACCTATAAATAGCTTAGCAGTCATAGTATAGTTAGATTAGCCTTATACAATATGACTGTGAACTAACTCAGCAGTCAGATGATCTCTTGATATATCAGATCACTATTGTACTACATGACTGCATTCTAACTCAGCAAAGCACTTAGTGCTACATCCATATCTAGCATAGCCTAGATAGCCCTCACTAGTATAAATATCCCCTCCCCCAGACCTCAGAATCTCAGACTTGAACACTTGAACAATCCGAACACAACTTCTGAGCACTTCCCCATAATACTCTTTTACACAACTACTCCTAGTATAGCAATATCATGAATAGCAAATAAACCTATTTAATAACCCACAAACCACTCTTAAGTAAATCTGCCCCCCGTTAGGTCCTACTCCTAACCCTGTCATGAAATTTCCTAATTGGGTATTGTCTGCAGTGATATGCCAATTCAACTAAGCTGGTCTTAGTTTCTTGAACTTCCTGAAATATGGAAAATCCTGAACATCCAGAACTAGTCCAAAAAAGGACTTTGGTTGAGACATCAACCTGATCTTGAAATCAATAAGCGTAGAGGACGTACTCCATATGAAATTGATCTTAACCATAAGAAAACGGTCTTCCAGAATATCTAGAACTTCTAGAAAACCCTTCCAGAACTACATAACAGTTACCCTAAAAAGCAACCCTCTTCGACACCTTTCACCTGTACCATTCGGGTGACACAAGACTAAGGCAATACTTTTACAACGTTTTTTGGTGCCGGACAACTAGCAACATGGACAGCACCAATCGAACTGGTGAGCGTACTGGCCAGGGGGGTGATGGTGCCTTTGGCTGGCAGCAGGTGGGGAGGAGAGGGGATGGTCTGGGGATGCCAGAAGCCTCAAGGATGAGCAGAGGCACTGACAGCGGAGGGAGGGGCGGTCTGAGGCAGAGAGGAGGGGAGAGGGTGACCTTTGCTGACACGGTCCGGAGGGGGAAGATGGCTGCTGGACTGGATGGTTGGCTGGGCCTGGGGAAGGCTCCGATGACTACTGCTAGCGGGCAGGGCGGTGTGCCCAGGGGTGCCTCTGGTGGTAGGGTGGGATCCGGAGTAGGGGCTGGAGATGGGGCTGTGACTGCTGATGGGGCTGTGACTGGGGATCTGGCAAAAAATCCAGATGTGACGGTGGTTGGCAATGTGGGGCTGGGAGGGGGCACAAGGTCCGGGGACCTGGCAGATGGCATGACGGGCATGGTGTCGGCCCCATTACTCAAGAAGTCGAGGTCAGAATTCGCAGTCACGATGTGCTTCCGGGGCTTGGCGGTGACGGCGAAGATGATTTTGGGGCTGGTGGCACAGGAGGCTAAGGGAGCGGCCTCAGTAAAGTTCTTGAGAGGAAAGGAGGGGGTAGAGGTGGGGTTTGAGGAGGAAGACGCCCTGTTGGCAGCCATGGAGAAGGGGTTGATGGTTGGCGGGGTAGTGGTTCCTATGGTCCGGTGCATGCGCTGGGATCCCCGGGTGGTGCAGTTGACGGTGTTGGATCTCCCAACTGTGTCGAAGGAAAGGACCAGGGAGTTAGTTGTGGAGGCGATCAAGGAGTATGGCGAGATCATGGATATTGGGTTCAAGGTCTGGGAGGGCACTGCACTGAGGACCGGTGATGTCGACGTCAGGGTGAGGCTGTTTGGGAAGGAGAATACGGGAAGATCGAGGGACTGGCCGGCAATGCTAAGGTGGGGGCAGGTGGAGTGTAAGGTTGTGAGGGTGAAGGGGACCCAGGAGGAGGAGGAGGACCTATTGGAGGCGCTGGAGGATCTAGAAGGGGCGGTTGCAAGGAGGAGATTGGCCTGGAAGGAGTTTGAGGCCAGGACGGTGGTAGGGGAGGTGGATGGGAAGAAGGTCCGAATGGAGAAAGGGGTTTGGGAGAAGATGCAGGGGAGGAAAATTCAGAAGGAGCTGCTGGCGAGGATGGGTGGGAGAAGGTCCAGTGGGAGCTCAGAAGAAGGTGCTATAGGGTTGCGGGAGAGCGCTTGGGCCGAGGGGAGAGAATTAGCCCAAGGTGGGGCCCAGATTGGAGGGAGGGTGGAGGAGGAAGGTGTGTTGGCTGTAGATGCAGAAATGGGTGGGGGTGTGCACCCTCAGTATAGTATTCCGGGTGGGGCTGAGGGGGAGGAGGAGCTGATGGATGTGCCGGATGAGGAGTGGGATGAGTCAGTGAGGAGGAGCGCGCTGATGGATGCGGGGGTGGATGGGGGCCATATTGCTCAGGGTGCAGCAGAGGCAGTGGATGAGGAAAAGTGGATGTGGAAGACCCTAGAAGGGGTGGCAGCGGAAGAGCTGGGGGGTGAGGACTTCCGGGTGATGGAAGAGAGGCATTGGGAGGAGATTTTGCGAGGGGAGGAGGTGCCGAGAAAGATGAGGAATGAGATCCTGGTGGTCCTCTTGGAATCTGTGGAATATCAGGTAGATGATCAGCGGGAGGAGGAGCTTCGGAAGATTGCAAGCGACAGGGCACTATTCCTGTGAAATTCGAGAAAGGGACTGGAGAAGTGGCATGCAGTCTGCTTGGATTACCAGGCAGATATGGAGGTCATGGATGGAGTGGAATGCCAGGAAATCTTGGAGGCACTGGATGCTCAGGCTGTTGTAGAGGGGGACCTAGAGGCAGAAAGGCGCTTGGATCTGGCTGGAGATGAGATGAGCATGGAGTACTAGGTTGGGAGAGTCTATTCAACATTTTTCAATATGAACAGTACAACCAGAGTATTCTCATTGA
>RBNI01003749.1:0-15284 GCA_003990745.1 Jimgerdemannia flammicorona
ATTTGTTCCCAGTGAAGAATCTGCTGCCAGTACAATTCTCAGTAAGAAGATCATCATGCTATACAGAGATTATCACACCAAGACTGTCACCCAGAAATCGCATACTTTTGGAGATTGCCATCACCCAAGAAGGAAACCACTAAATTGTCAGATCATTATGCATAAGGAACTCATCATACTACACATGAATTCTGCCAATTCCCAGTTAACCCAAGAAGGAAATCTATTTACACATGAATTGCTACTATATCCAGAAGAACTATCTCAATAAGAAAATTACTCACAGATATCCAACTTTGACTATTATACCACTAAACACCAAGGACCTCAGGAATCATAGAACATTTTGTTGCTTTTTGACAAAGTAACTGGAGGCTCAAGCCAAACTACATCAACCTCCAATCTTGTAATTTGCCTCCATTGAGTCAGGCACATTACATTTGGGAGCTCCAATGGGAATATTTCAAAATTGATGTGACTTTTCAGCTCACAAGAACCCACAGTCAAACTGAATATATTTGATACAATACCAATCTCTGCCACTATAGGAGAACCAGTTATTACCAGCATCTAGATAGAAAGGGAAGTAATCACATCAAGACTTACCAACTACCCAGCATCAGAAGGATCCTAACCAGAACCAGAAGGCAGTACAGCCCAAAATCCCCAACCAGATCAACCAGACAACACAGGCAGCCCTGTTGGAGATTTTGAAGAACTTGCACAAGAACTAGAAGATCTTATTATATAAGCCTGAGATCTTACAGCCAGATACTCCATACTAGTCTCATCAATCTCACCAATAGAACCTTTACCATAAGTCCTTGCAGAATTGGAAGTAGCTCCTATAAGAATACCTAGGCTCATTCCACTTTGTCCAAGGTCCAGAAAACCATCCTCAGGATATCCAAGCACCCCCATCTCCAGTGACAGCTCAGAAAGTGAACCAGAATCAGAATCTGGACCAGAACCAGAATCAGAAGAAAGTGATGATAAAATGGCCACCTCATTGCCAACCTTTGCAAGATACCCAGAAAAAGACCACAGAGAATTCCTTGATGGAATTGAAGGAATTGCAGCTCTGAGGAATCTCTCAGATGAAAGAAAAATTACCATCTACAAGACTCAGCTCAGAGAACCAGTTAGAGGAATTTTCCACTAAACAGCAAATAACCCAAATTCAGAACTAGTGAGACAGATATAAGCAGCAATGTCTTACAAGCTAGAATATGTAGCCATGGTCCACTGGCTTATTGAAAAGTATGCAGAAAATGAAACCCACTATAAGGCCCAAGAATCTATTATAGGGATGAAGATAAATCTTGAAGAATCACCCAGAGCCTTCTTTACAAGAATCCAGAAGAGAATACATGCTACCAGGTTCAATGCCACCAATCAGGACATTATAGGTCCAATGACCTTCATGAACAGAATTCTCCCAAACATTGCTCAGCATATCTGCACCCTAGGCATTAGAAGGTCTGAAGAGCAGATAGATGCAGCTCAAGGATTCTTTGATATCAGACAAAGAACTACTGGAGTGATTATGATAAAAAAGAAGATAAAGAAGACATCCTGGTCAAAGCCCTACAAAGACTCCTTCAAGGACAAGAAAGATCCAAAGAAAGAAGGCCAGCCAAGGAAGGAAAGAAGGACAGAAGTGAAATTCAAGACCTTAGCTCCAAGTTGGACCAATTGGTTAGACAGATTGAAAAACTCACCACACATGAAAATTGGAGCTACCAAGATAACAGAGGATACCCACCACAGAGGAGCCAAGGTTATCCACCAAGAGATAATAGGAATTACCAGCAAGAAGAAAGAAGATATCCTGTCTAAGACAGAGCTTAAGTCTGATGCTTCTACTGTGGACAATTTAGACACTATGCCACCAAATGTGACAATAAAAGAAGTGACCAAAGGGACTCAGAACCACCAAACTGAAGGAATGACACTCAGTACAAGAAGACTGAAGTCCATCCTATTGAAGATTTCGAGGAAGCAAGCAACAGTAAAGACTACAGTGATCTAGACTTGTACCCTACCAAGGTTACCACCCAGAAAACAGTCTACCCATCAGAGAAAAGGAAGAGATCTGTAGGAAGGCCATCCAGAAATTTCAGTAGAAGAATCATCTAAGAAGAAGACAAAGAACATGAGAAAGAACAAGTAGAAACACCTCTCTGGACTCCTTCACCTTTTGTCCCCAAGACAAATGAACTACTACCAGAAGATGAAAAAATGGAACAAAAAGAATGGGAACCTGCTGCTTCAAAGCCCAAGAAGAAGTACACCCCAAAGATCATACCTAGAGATATCTAAAATGAAGCCTGGCAGAAGATTCAAGAGGCCAAGATGGAAGTCCCTCTCCTGCAGTTCCTGCAACTGACACTAGCTGGAGTCCAAAAAAAATTATTGAGAACAACCAGATCCAGCACTGGCTGAGTTCCAATCCCACAGCAAGAACCAGTTTCCATCTCTGTCCAAGCAGCTGAAAGGTATGTCAGTATCTACCTACATGGAGATATTGGAGGACAAAAGGTGAAGATCCTTATAGACACAGGAGCAGCTATCTATATCATTACCAAACAGTTCCTAGACACCCTCCAATGGCCCATTGATGGACCATCCAACCTCAGCATCATAGTAGCAGATGGAGCACAAACTCAACCCCTTGGAGAAGTATGAAACATCACCATTTCTCTGGGACACATTCAGTTCTCAATTCTCAATGCTGTTGTCACTGAAGCCATTACCTATGATATGATTCTTAGTACCAACTAGATGAAGGAAATGAATGCAGTCATTGATATTGGTCAATAAGTACTCAAGTTTGACTATTGAAGCAAGAAGTACAGAGTTAAGATGACCAGCTATGAGCAATTGAAGAAGAAGAAGAAGGTCACTATTCAGGAGAAATATGCTAGTAGTGAAGAATCTACCACAGAAGAAGAGGAAGAATCTGAAGATGGAAATAATTCCAGACTCAATCCCAGGATCAACCTAGTGGATGACAGACCAGAAGACAATGTATAGGCCAAGAACACTGTCCCCATTACCATCAGAGCCATTGCAGGAGAAATCAAAGGATGCTCCATCTGCCTCAAGAGACACAAGTGCCCTGAGCACTCCTCTAAGATTATTGGGACAAGGAATTCGCCTGGCACAGCCTGCCCTGAGTGCAGAAGGAAGAAGAAGAAATGCAGACATGTTTCAGAAACACCTGCAATCAAAGCTGCAGAAGTACAAGTAATTTGGGGTCAAGAATCATCTGAGGAAGAAGAAGCTCCTCACTAAGAAGTTCCTGAACAAGAAGTATCTGAAAAAGAAGAGGTTCCCAAACTCATTCCTTGAGATGACCCTTGCTGGACACCACCTAAAGATGATGACTCTTGGAATATAGAAGAAGGACCCAGCACAATCACCATTATCCCCAAGAAAGAAACTTACTAAGAAAAGACTTTTTAGCTAGGAAGATGTCTATACCAAATGATCTTCCACTCTCCCTGAGACTATTGCTATCTGTTGTGGAATGTGGACTTTTGGAGAGAGAAGCAAACTGTTTATTGCTAATTCTTACATGCTTTTACGCATCGCAATTAGTGACATTTACATGATGATGTAGTCAAGGAAGGCTGCACCACCATATATATCAAGTTGTAACCTACATATTTCAATACTCCCACTCAACGAGATATGCAAATTCCCAAACTGCAATACTAAGCTATAACCACTGCAAAATCTCGCTGTAATGTTCAGACTGTTATCTAGAAACTGAAAAACATTCGAATTGCCTACTTAAAGCTCGAAAAATAGGTTGAAAAGTAGAGATGTGAACATTCGTAGATGAGTAATGTTGGTAGAAATCTGCAATGTAGTGATAGGAAAAAGAAATGCATTGAATATGAAATAGATTTCGAAATTGATCCGCCGAAATACTTCCGTATAGCTCACTATTGTTGCTGTTTTTTTTTTTTATTACTGGCATATAGTTTTCGCCACCGTAACTCCCATTCTCTTTACGCATAAGTCAAACTTTGCCTTTGAAAGGGCTTTAGTCAATGAATCCGCCGTCATATATTCTGTTGGGGTGTATTCAAGGTGTATAGTGCCATTTTTCATGCATTCATGTATGAAATGATGCTGTATGTCAATGTGTTTCGTTCTGGCATAATGTATAGGGTTCTTTGCCAAAGCAATCATTGATTGGTTATCTTGCTGGAGTAGCGTAGAGTGCCGTTGCTCGTATCCCAGCTCCTTTAACAGTTCTCGAAGCCAGATAGCCTCCTTTGTTGCCATTGACAATGCTTGATATTCCACTTGCATAGAGGATGTTGCCACTGAAGGTTGCTTACGCATTTGCCACGAAATGGCTCCGTTGTTTACTTTAAAGATGTATCCAGTCATAGACCTTCTGTCATCTAAGTCGCTGGCCCAATCGGCATCACAAGAACCGAATAGGCGTATAGTACTCCCGCTTTGCCCATTATCACTGCCCAAACTGAGCGTATAGTCCGCGGTTCCTTTGATGTATCTGAAAATTCGCTTGATTGCCATCCAATGGCTATTGTCATAGCATGAAGAATACTGTGCCGCTTTGTTTACCACAAAAGAGATATCAGGTCTCATCCCTTGCATAAGATATATGAGGGATCCCACGGCTTGTCGATAGGGGATGTCATTTCCCTCGGGTGTAGTGTCAGACTTCTTTAGTTTCATGAATGTCTCCATAGGTGTCCCGACTGGTTTGCATTCACTCATCCCGAATCGCTCGAGAATATTTCGAATGTATGTGGCTTGCATTAGGTGTATAGCGTGCTTGCGCCTGTTACATGTAATCGATATTCCAAGGAGATAGAACGCTTCGCCTAAGTCCGTCATTTTGAATTCCTGGCATAGTGTAGCCTTTACGTCGTTGATTTCACTTGCTGTTCCGACTAAAATAATATCGTCAACCCAAATTCCCAGGTATACCATTCCTGAGGATATATATCAGGTGTATATATATAGATCGGCTTCACAATGCTTGAATCCGTTGTCTAGGAGATATCCATCGATCTTTCGATTCCACAACCTTGCTGCTTGCTTGATTCCATAGAGCCCTTTGTGTAATTTACATACGAGCTCGTTTCTGTCGTTGTCGTATAGTTCATATCCTTGTGGTTGAAGAATGTATAGTTCGGTATCCACGTCTCCATTTAGGAAGGCTGTCTTAACGTCTATTTGATGTATCTCATAGTCATACTTGGCTCCGATCGCAAGAAGTATTCTAAGCGAAGTCAACTTAAATACCGGGGAAAATGTCTTGTCGTAGTCTACGCCGTAGCCTTGCAAGTACCCCTTTGCTACAAATCGAGCCTTATACCATTCTACGTTACCATTGCTATCACGTTTAATTTTATACACCCATCAGGATCCTATGGCTTGTCAATTTGCCGGAAGAGGGACCAAGTCCCACGTGTCATTCTCGATGAGTGAGTTATACTCCTCGTCCATAGCCTTTTTCCACTCCTTTTTATCGTTCGAATGAATGGCTTCATCATAGTGTGCTGGCTCACTAGTCATTGCTATGTAAGTGCATTCGCAGGCATAGTTCACGTGATGTTGTTTGTGACGAGATGACTTGGGTGGGTTCCAGTAATTTCCCAGATCCGCTTGGATTTTATTATCCATCCCAGATTTGCGCTTCTTCTTACCCTTCGGAAAGGTATCCTCTTCGTCATCCTCATCCGTAATTTCCGTTATCCTTGGTTCTTGCAACTTCATTTCCATTTGAATGGATTGCGTTTTCACTGGCGTAGGTCCCAAGGATGTTTTTGGTATAGATGTCGCTGGCTGTACCATCGAATTCATCGTCGGATTTGAGATAGGAATTTCCACGTAAATTTCCTGCTTAGTCTCCTTGAACTGTATGTCGCGTGAAATGATCATATGTCATTTCTGCGGGTTCCAAAGTCTGTATCCCACTCCATCGTATCCAAGGAATATATGCTTATCTGCCTTAGGTTCAAACTTGCCTCGGTTGCCACCTTTGTCCAGAATGTATGCCTCGCTTCCGAATATGCATAAGTGTGAAATGTCAGGCTTGGATCCATTCCATAATTCCTCAGGGGTAAGATTGCTGTCGTTTCTGGATTGCTTGCCGGGATCCTTACTTAGAGCTTGAGAGAAACAATGATTTCGAATATATGCTGCCGTATTCACTGCTTCTGCCCAAAAGGACTTCGGTAAGCCAGCCGTATTCATCATTGTTCTAGCCATTTCCACTACCGTTCGATTGAATCGTTCTGCCACACCATTTTGCTGAGGTATATAAGGGGCTGTCGTAGAGTGCTGTATACCGTTCTTCTTTAAGAAGTGTCTGATACCTTTGTTGACGTATTCTTTGCCGTTATCTGAGTGTAGGGTTCATATTCTACATCCCGTCTCGTTCTCCACAGCTGCCTTGAATTCCTGGAATTTGTCGAATGCCTCGTTTTTCCCCACAATGAAATATACGTGGACTTTGCGTGTATAATCATCAATGAATGTAATAAAATACTTCTTCCCGGAGTGTGATGCCGTTCACATGGGGCCACAAATATCCATATGAATCAAATCGAGAATGCTGGCCGCTTGCTTCGTTCATTCCTGAAAAGGTTGCCGGGAAGCCTTGTTTGCCGTACATCCATCGCAAAAGAAATCTGGTGACGTATAGTCCGGTAAACCATACACGGACTTACTCCTTATCATCCGTTCCAGGCTTGTTTTACCGATATGTCCTAAGCGTTCATGCATTATATACCAGAAATCCTCTCCTGTCGTAGTTGCAGAATATGCAGATGTAGTGCCACTCAGTGTACTGTTGATTGTGTATAGATTCCCCTTTTTCGATGCATACATTAACTCATTATTGTTCTTCAGATTGATTACCATTACACTGTTCGGGCATATATTTACTCCTCTATCCCCACGAGCCATCATCCAGCCTATTGAGAAGAGGTTCTTGCCTATATCTGGAATGTATAGTACGTCCATGAAGGTGCCTGAAGGTTCATCAACGTTTCCATGTAGATGTATGCCTACGTTGCCTTTCCCTTGAGCGTAAATGACATTATTATCGCCTAGCTTGATAGGTATGGGATGCTCGAACTTCTCGTATGTAGAGAACCACTCCCGGTGAGCCATCATATGCTGTGTTGCGCCCGAATCCATGAGCCAGACCTCTTCACTGCATGCATAAGCACTGTTCGGCATATAGCTTACATTTGCGCTGGTGCCGACGTTGACGTCACCATTTTTCGCTGTCTGAAAAGTGTTTTGTTGACCAGGATTTGTAGATGTCGAACTGGTGGAATTGCATCTGCAACTGGCAGTTGGTACTGAATTTCCTCCTATTTCAATGGTTTCTGCATATGGATAGATTGCCACTTCTGCGAAGAATAGACCTCCGCCACTGCTGTTCTCATTGTTGGTGTCCACCATGTTTGCCTGCCATTGTCCTTGCTGTTGGTCACCCTTTTCCTTCTTCTTGCGGTTGCAATCCTGCTCACGATGTCCACGCTTATTACAGTAAAAGCATTTACCGTCGAATTTCTCGCATTGCTGGCCTCGACCTTTGTTCGGCTTGCCTTTGCCTCGTCCACGTGCTCCACCATAGAATGCTTTCTCATCATATTCCTCATTGGCATTGTTGCTGTCTAGCCTCGTTTCCTCGTTTAAAAGGCTTGTGACGATGTGCTTATAATCTGATAATCTGCCGGATTCTCTCATAGCAGCGACAACCACATTGTATGCTTCGGGAAGGCCTCGTATAAGAGCCAGGACCTTGTCTTCATCCTTGATGGTGTCCACCAGCATAGATGTAAGGGAATTCACTTGATTCACCAGCTCGTCGACTTGATTGGCATAGTCCCGGATGCTCTCCTTGGACTTAATTCGAAGATTGAATAGTTGTGCCTTTAAGTGGAATTTGTTTGATGCGGATGCCTGTTGATGGTGATTGCGTAAAATCTCCCAGGCTTCATTCACCGTCGTAGCGTTGATTACCAGCTTCATTTGTACATTTGAAAGGGTGAATGTAATCTCCCTTAGCGCTTTGCGATCTTTCGCGGCATCGTATGTCATTACTTGTACCTGTGGCTTCCAGTAGTCCTCCAAACTGCATTCTTCAAGGAGATTCTTCATATGATACGCCTATATGGCATAGTCCTTACCATCAAAGACAGGAATCGTCCTCTTTACTGTTGACATTGGCGCTACTGCCGGAATGTTCATCATCATGGAAGCGAAACCCGTTCCGGCTGTGTTTGTGTTACCAGGACTTGGCGGCGCACTGCTAGCACTGCTTGAACTAGTAGCCATTGTATAGCATAGTGTAGCATATGTGTAAGAGGAGTGTATAGCCGCTAACCAGGGCTCATAACCTGTTGTGGAATGTGGACTTTTGGAGAGAGAAGCAAACTGTTTATTGCTAATTCTTACGCACTTTTACGCATCACAATTAGTGACGTTTACATGATGACATAATCAAGGAAGGCTGCGCCACCATATATATCGAGTTGTAACCTACATATTTCAATACTATCAGTACAATCTACTAGACTAACAGGAGAGACAGAGACCCCAGAGACCAGAACCCCTGAATATACTTGCACAGTCAACCACCTTCCAAGAAGTTACCACCAAGCTGCAGAGTCAATTCAGAGGACAAGGCTTCTTCACCCAGACAGAAATCTACCCCCTGTCTACTCTTCCACCAACTTATGACCAAGATAGATACTGATTCTCAAGACAACAAGAGATCAACAACTAGGAACATCATTTCTGAGCAATGGGATATTGTAACCATGGAAGATACCCAGACTGCCAAGACTGCAGACACCAGAAGATTCACCTTAGTCATGATGTTGCAATCTATACCTTGAAGAGAGGAGACAATAGAAGCCAGATCCAAAAAAGCCAGACCAGGAAGCCAGGAAGAAGGATCCTCAAGATCTATGATTTAGGAGAAGATATCCTAGCTCTCATTAGACATACAACCTGCCAAGAATAGGTAGAAGATGCCACCAACTTCATGGAAGCCCTAGACCCTACAGAAAGAAGAGGAATCAACTATCTCCAAGACCCCTCTACTGAAGCCAGATGGCCACACCTCAACCTCAGAGCCTGGAGGCTCTCTGCTAGTGGAGCCTCAGTCCAAGAGAAGGCTGAACTTAGCAAGAATGTTGCCCAATATGCCCTGCTACACCCCAAGGCCAAACCCCTGACCAAAGCCCACCTAGAGGATGTAGGGTATAATCTTCATAGTCTGGAGGATGAATTCATCAAGCCTGGAAAAACATTCATAATCAGAACCAGACTAGCTATACAGCCACCCCAAGAAACTTATATATAATTGACCTCAAGGCCAGGTAAGGAATAACTGTGGAAGGAGGAATCATTGACCCAGGATATACAGGCAAAATCAAGGTTATCCTACACAACAGTAGTGTGGAATGGCACTGAATCATTAGAGGATAGAAGATTGCCCAAGCAGTCTTCATGAAGGTCAGAACCCTGCAATTACAAGAAGTGTCCAAACTGACTGAAGGAATAAGACAAGTCAAAGGATTTGGAAGTTCAGACAAGAAGGAAGTACATCTCCTTCAAGTCAACCACCTCAAGAGGAATGCTCCCCAGCAAGTGTATTGCCAACCAGTCAAACTGGACAAGAACCTCATCCTGGAGCCTGGAGAACAAACCACCTTCGAAATCTTTGCATCACCTGACCCCAGAAACCTTTTCTTTGAACCCAAGGAAGATATCCCACACCTAGATATAGAAGGACACACTTTCCCTGACAAGATAAATCCAGTACACTCCCAAGCAACCAACCAAAGTTGAGAAACCATCATCTTGCCAAAAAGAATCATCATAGGACATCTGGTGCCTTTTCTCAACTGAACTTATAGGGAAGTTTATGAACTAAATCTATTAGAAAATAGCAAAAGGTTCCAGAAGAAAGGAAAGGTCCCTCTGTGACCCAGGAGACAGTGAAGCCTTCCACCAATATTGGAGAAGAATTGACACCCCAACAATAGCAACAACTAGTAGAACTTCTCAACAAATATCAAGATATCTTCACTACCAATTATGGCAACCTGCCATATAATCCATCATATCACCACAGCATAAATACAGGAAATACAACACCCATCTGGCAGAAATCCTATAGAATACCCCATCACTTGAAAACATTCAAAAAGGAGCACATTCAAGAACTCTTAGACAATGGAGTCATCCGACCCTCTACCAGCCCCTGGGCTAGCCCTATACTTATTGTATCAAAAAAAGGAGGATAAAGACTCTGTGTGGATTATAGGAAACTCAATTCAGTTACCAAAAAGGATATCTATCCTTTGCCCAGAATCGATGACCTTTTGGATTAGTTACAAGATGCCAGATACTTCAGCAGTATGGACCTCTTTGCAGGATTCCATGAGATCCCTATGGACCCCAAAGACATTCAAAAGAAAGCCTTTCTTGCTCTAGGAAAACTGTTTGAATACCTCTGAATACCCTTTGGACTTTGCAATGCACCCTCCACCTTTTAAAGGATGATGCATTCAGTCTATGTCTCCTTGATCCACCACTGTCTGATTTTATATATGAATAATTCCAACATCTATTCAGCAAATTTTGAAGAATACCTGCACTACCTAGAGGAATTCTTCAAGCTCACCCACAAGAATTACTTGAGACTAAATACAAAGAAATGCTACTTCAGGAAACAGAAACTTGAATTCCTTAGATTCATAGTTTTAAAAGAAGAAATCCATACAGACCCAAAGAAAACTGAAAAGATCAACAATTGATCAGCACCCAAGACCCTGAAGGAAACATTGTCATTTCTGATGCTAGTGTCCTACTATAGAAGGTTTATCAAGGACTTTGCCCAAATTGCTGCCCCAATCTAAATCTTTCTCAAGAAAGGAGTACCATTCAAATGAACAGAATCACAAGAAACAGCCTTCAAAGAACTCAAGAACTACATGACTACAGCACTAATCCTTGTATGCCCCAATCTACAGAAGCCATTCATCTTGTATACAGATGCTTCCAAAGATGGCCTAGGAGCAGTTCTAGCTCAAGAAGGATCTGATCAATAACACTATGTGATAGCTTATGCAAGCCAAGCTACCAATCAGCAGCAGATGAACTATGGTAGCACCAAACTGGAATACCTTGCAGTCATATGGGTGGTCACTCTGTTCAAGCATTACCTCATCAGAAAAAGATTTACCCTGATCACAGACCATACAGCCCTCAAATGGCTATTCAACCACAAGAAACTCACTGGAATCCTAGCCTGCTGGATCCTTATCCTTCAGGATTACAAGATCACCATTATCCACAAAGTAGGGAAAGCCCACAACAATGTTGATGTACTTTCCTGTCAGCCCCAATGAACCAGAAGAAGGGTGTCCTGAGGAACTATACTCTAAAGGAAGCTCCTTAGACCATCAAAGCACAAGAAGATCTTATCCAAAAAGAACATCAGAAAGCCCACCAGAGAAAGGCAAATATAGAAGAGAAGTTGTAAACAACATATCAACATTGGCCTAACCTCAGAACACAAGTCCAGGACATACTTAAGAAATGTGACACCTGCCAGAAGTACCAAGGAAGAAAGAACTACCAAGCACTATTGCAACCAATTATACCACCAGACAACATCTTTCAGAGATGGGGAATAGATGTAATTGGATCTCTACTAGTTATATCAAGAAGAAACAAATATATCCTTGTATTTGTGAAACATCTGACCAAGTGGCCTGAGGCTTTCCCAATAAAAATTGCAAATGTCTTAGCCATTGTAGGCCTTCTCCATGGACTCACACTTAGATATGGACCCCCAGAAGAACCAAGGTACAGAATTCATCAACAACATAATCACAAGTTATACTTGAATTCACAAGATTCACTTCAAATGGACCATATCTTACCACTCTCAGACCAATGGCATGACAGAAAGAATGAACCAGACTATCAAAAAAGAACTTGCCTAAGTCAATCCTACCAATTGGGACCTCTGCTTACCTGAGATCCTATGGGAAATTTGGAACACCTCTGCTGCCTCTACCAAACAAAAGCCATTCAAAATGATGTTTGCTAAGAAAATCAAAACTGCTGACCATAAGAATCTTGGAGACCTCCTCAAGAAGGCAGAACAGTTATGTAATCAAGCCCAAGGTCAGATTATCAAAGTCCAAGAAAGATAAAAGAAGTATTACAACCAGAAATAGAAGGATCAGGAGATCAAGATTGGAGATCAAGTACTAATTTGGAGAATGCCAAATTAGAGCCCAAATGGGAAGAACTTTATCTTATACATAACATCAGAGGAACCAGCATCTATTTAAGAGCATGGATGGATGGACTCTGAAGACACCAGTATATATCAATCATCTCAAGATATATCTTTTCTCCCACCATGAACCAGAGAATTGACAACTGCCTCCAGACCCTTGTCCTCAGTTCTCTTCAAGTCCTACTAGTTCCTCTGCCACAGTTCTGGGAACCCAATGGAACATACCTTCAGAAAATCTGGGTTCATCAATAAAACCTCACTCTGGCTGAGAGACTACTCCAGGTCCACCAGCTGCAGGCATACTATGCAATTGGAGAACAATTGCAGAATCTTCCCCTCTCAGACCTGGTCTATGTCCATAACACTACCAGCCTGAATAGAAAGAATACTACTACTGCAGACAGATTATATACAATCTATAAACAGAACTCTTCTACCTTAATCTAGGCCCAGTTCTCTCTGAATGACCTCTAAAGGATGATACTGCCTACCTATCTCAGCATCATTCACCAAGTTGAGATCCTATTTCCCAAGAAAGAAGAGAAGCCCCTAGAATGGAGTGACCATAGTTCAGATGATGATGATGGAACAAGTATAGATACAGAAGCTACTTATGCCTATTGAGATGATGACTGAAGAATAGTCTGAGACAGACTATCCTTCAGTGAGGGCTAATGTAATGAACCAAAATATACTATCTAAATTATAACTTAGCTAGATGATGTGAACAATTAGTATACTATGTGACTTCCAGTATATCATAGTTACTTATGCTCACCATACTTATAATTAGCCAGGATTCCAGATCAGGGTTATTTATCTGTGTCCTGAGAACACACCTGTGTCTGGTGGACACACTCATGTCCTATAGACACACTCATGTCCTGTGGACACACTCATGTCCTGCAGATACACTCATATCCTGTAGACACACCTGTACTCAGAGGATATACCCAAACATTACCAGAAGTAGTAAATCTATAGTTAGTCATGTAGCAACCAGATAGCAACCATAATGTATAAATTACCCAGAGATAAGAGTGAATAAACCTCAGTCTGAAAGTCTGAATTTAAAGCAAAAGACAAGTCTGCCTATTACACTTCGAGGGATATGCCTACCAAAAGCCACTTGATCCAGAAAGGATTGCAACACTTAGGAGAAATGCCTGCTCTACAGCCACTACTAAGAGATTGTGAGCATTGGTTTCCTTTTCCACTTCAGTCTACTTTCTGATACAAAGATTTATTGGTTCACTTGCCAGATAAGCCTGAAGATTTTCACCCTTTTTACCATATTCTCAGAGAGCCCACCTTTCTTGCCACAAGCCAGTCTCTTAACACAACTTTGCAGTGATCTGTTTATGCAAATGAAGCCAGTCTTGATGTAACTTGCCAAGAATGAGTTATTTCCCAGTTGAAGCTGCTGATTCAGGAAGAATCCATGCTATCTGAGTAGTATTCTCAGAAAGCCACTGATTCAGGAAGAATCTGCATCATCCACCATTTTCAAGTTATTCGCATTCCCAGTTGAAGCCAAATCTGTACCATCTAAGTTATTTCCCAGAAACCCACCAATTTAGAAAGAATCTGCATCATCTGCCATTTCTAAGTTGTCCTCTACATTTCTAGTTGAAGCTGCCAATTCAGGAAGAATCTGTGACATTCAAGTTATTCATTTGTTCCCAGTGAAGAATTCACTACTAGTATATATAATTACCAATAAGAAGATTATCATACTATACAGAGATCATCACACCAAGACTATTACCCAGAAATTGCATACTTTTGGAGATCACTGTCATCCAAGATGGAAACCACTAAATTGTCAAATCATTACACATAAGGAATTTGTCATTCTATACATGAATTCTGCTAATTCTCAGTTGACCTAAGAAGGAAATCCATTTACACATAAATTGCTGCTACACCCAGAAGAACTATCCCAATAAGAAAATTGCTTGCAGATATCCAGCTTTGACTATTATACCACTAAACACTAAGGACCTCAGGAATCATAGAATATTTTATTGCTTTTTGACAAAGTAACTGGGGGCTCAAGCCAAACTACATCAACCTCCAACCTTGTAATTTGCCTCCATTGAGCCAGGTATGTTACAATATATATAATTAGAGAGTAGTGGATCTGTGGGCCATAGACTAAGTTCATCATTCTCTGGAAGATAGGGGGTGTATTGTAAAGTCTAAAGGGTATTCAGAGGTATTCAGACAGTTTTCCTAGAGCAAAGAAGGCTGTTTTCTGAATATTCTTGAGATTCATGAAGATCTCATAGAATCTTGCAAAAGGTCCATACTACTGAAGTATCTGGCATCTTGTAACTAATCTAGGAGATCATTGATTCTGGGCAAAAGATAAGCATTCTTCTTAGTGACTGAATTGAGTTTCCTATAGTCTATACAGAGTCTCCATCTTCCTTTCTTTGGTACAATAAGTATGAGACTGGCCCAAGGGCTAGTAGAGAGTCAGATGACTCTATTGTCTAAGAGTTCTTAAATGTATTCCTTTTCAAATATCTTTAGATAATGGGGTATTCTATAGGGTTTCTGCTAGATAAGTGTTACATTTTCTGTATTTATACTATAGTGATATAATAAGTTATATAGTAGGTTGCCATAATCAGTAGTGAAGATATCTTGATATTTATTGAGAAGTTTTACTAGTTATTATTATTACTGGGGTATCAATTCTTCTTCAATATTGGTGAAAGACTTTACTGTCTCCTGAGTTACAGAGGGGCCTTTCCTTTCTTCTGAGACCTTTTTCTATTTTCCAATAGGTTTAGCTTATAGACTTCTCTGTGGATTCAGTTGAGAAAAGGTACTAGATATCCTATGATGATTCTTTTTGGCAAGATGATGGTTTCTCAACTTTGGTTGGTTGCTTGGGAGTGTACTGGATTTATCTTGTCAGGGAAAGTGTGTCCTTCTATATCTA
>RBNI01003750.1:0-15283 GCA_003990745.1 Jimgerdemannia flammicorona
ATAAATAAAAAAATCACGCAGAGTTCTACGTGATATCCCCCAACAGACTACCCACCCCTTTTCAATTCCGTAAAACTAATACCCACCTGCGCCAGCTCCTCGGTCTCGGTCCTAACCTTTGCGATCAGGTCCTCGCCCGTGACCTTGATCTGTGTCGAGATGTGCTCGGAAACGCGAATCTGGGTCTGCATGTACCTATCGAGCTCGTCGAGCTGCTGCTTGGCGACGTCTGGGAGTTCGATGTAGCGGGACGACTTAGTGATGGTCTGGGGGTTGAGGGCGGGAGCGGTGCTGAAGGTTGTGTGGTGAAAGCACATTGATGAGTGAAAATTGGGAGAGTGAGGTAGGGTGAAAGGGAAGTAGGGGGGTTACATAAGGCTTACCCGGCGGCGGGGGTGGCTGCTGTTGTCAGGCCGAGTGATGGTCTTTTTGTGACGTTAAGATATCAAGAGGGCGTTTGGATCAATCATCAAAATGACGACGATCGCGTGAATAATGACGACAACAACCACACCCCATGGTTATATAAAACCAAGATACATACACCGCAGGCTTGGACGCACTAAACAAGGAACTCGAGCCCGCCGCAGGGGCCGGTGTGGTCAATGAAAAGGCGGGTTGGCTCGTGGTAGCGAGGCCCGGGAACGAGAGAGTTGGGGCTGTGGAGGTAGCGGCTGTGGTGGCGGCGCTGGCGGCTGGCGTGTTGAAGACGAAAGCGGAGCCAGCAGTGGGGCCTACAGCCGGGGCGGAAGTGAAAAATGATGTGGTGGTGGGGGCGGAAGTTGCGCCGGTGCCGCCGAAGAGGGAGGTGGTGGCCAGAGCGGATCCGAAGAGGGACGAGGTAGGCACGGCGGGTGTTGCGGTGGCGCCGCCGAAAAGGGTAGACGTGGGGGCAGCGGCAGGTGTGGTGGAACTGAACTGGAATGGGGTGGCCCTGCGGAGGGGTGGGGTATTAGTTCGGATGGTCGCGCAAATGGGTTCGTCATGACATGAAAGAGAACATACTAACATTTCGTTTGTGGGTAGTTCAAATCCGACAAGAAACAACAAACAGTCCACGAAGAAGACGACGACCGCCACATAATATCACGTGATATTTGCCAAACAAAAATTATGATATATTTCGGCATTAGTATATATTTATTCTAGGGGTATTATGTGCTAATCATGGCCGAAACAGGTCTTTGTGAAATTCGCCTTTTGCGAGTTGATGCATCTTCAGCTTAAGATTAGAACCTCGAACTTACATTTAAAGCTTGAAGCATTGAAGATTTCCAGTCTTACGTTTCGTTCATCTGCAAAAAAAAAAAAAAAAGAGTTAGACGAGTATATCTTCGCAGGTATTTCTCATACCGCTCATACCGCTAAATAAGAGTCTCGTCCACCGGGGTTATCACTTGCTCCCTTCATTATCCTTTTCAGATATCTGAAGCATTGCTTTGGCTTTGGTTTCTTTCCTTAGGAGATAAGACTTTAAGAAAATTTGATGGCAACTTCACCCTCCAAATCAGCCGCAAGTATTGTCTGGATATCAAAACTTCGTAATATAAAAGTCTTGGTTTCATTTCTCAACAATATTGTTGAAATATAAAATAAACTCTGCAATGCTCACCAAGTTATAAAAAAAAGGTTAAAATTCACCTCATTACATATCTTTATGTTGCTATACTATCTTATTTTCCAAATAAAGGCAAAGGCTCAAATAGAACAACATGACTCGAAACTAAGGTACATAATTATCTTGCGCTTGAAAGTATTCATCTTGCAATCTAAAAAGGCAATCACGTGGTCGGTCATGGGGAATAGATACAAGTCCCGCGATACCACGCTTTCATGGCTTCCCTTTAATATAATTAAATAATGGTAAGCCCCATCAACGCCGACGGCCTAATGTTGTTCATACCGAAGAGCGGCATCTTGCATTAAACCGAAGAAATAATGAACAATGCTCCTCGAGCGTGCACCTCATCCATCACTCACTCATCCCTTATTCCTCGCACTTGAACGTAGATCCGCTTCATCCTCGTCCAGAATCGCCAGGGCAAAACCCGTCTTAGCAAATGGTATGTCCCGTACGAGGACAACGAGAAGGTGAAGCTCAAGGGTGAAGTCCACCGCCTCGTGGCGCCCCGAGACCAGAAGCATCAGTCGAATTTCGTTGAGGTCAGTTGCGGTGTGGTGGTCAGCAAAGGTTGGGGATATTTGAGGGAGGAGTTAACGCCATGCATTTGATACTCTCGTTTCCGCACACTGAACCACCTTCATCTCCTCGATATTCTTTCTCATCCTATCCAGTTCCGCAACTACAAGATCGTCTACCGCCGCTACGCCGGCCTCTTCTTTTGCGTCTGCGTCGACGCGAACGACAACGAGCTCGCCTATCTCGAGGCTATTCACTTTTTCGTGGAGGTTCTGGATGCCTTCTTCGGCAATGTATGCGAGCTCGATTTGGTTTTTAATTTCTATAAGGTCAGTGGGCCTGCTTTATGTTTTTTTTTTTTTTCTGTCCTTTGGATTGCTTGGTTAACGTGATGGGTTTAGCTGGCGTCTGTTGGCGCTCGGAGGGGGGGGAGGATGTTCATAACTTTTTGTGCGTGGTGAGGTAAGAATGTGCGAGTAGGATTGGAAGGCTAGGTGGAGTTTGGGAAGCGTTTTCGACTTCCGCAGGATATTACTTTTCATTGAAATAACTCATATTTGGTGGAACAACAACTGATCTTGTCCTTCTTTTCTCCTTTTCCTGACACATCCTGTCTCGCATCTTATTGGCACTCATTCATACATGCCTTTGGAACAACGCTGCCACGCTCGACAGGTCTACTCGATCCTTGATGAAGTCTTCCTTGCCGGCGAAATTGAAGAAACAAGTAAAAATGTTGTTCTAACACGGTTGGACCATCTTGATAAACTCGAATAGAAAGGTAGTGCGATCTCGATTTCATAAGACAAATGAAGCGTTGCCAAGATGGGTCATTTAATCTGAGAGGCAATACTTTTATTCATCTTCCAGGTCCGCTTTATAGCTTTCTTTATATCAATAAATCGTTATATCACAAACGCTGGGTGGTACGGAAGGTTGGACCCTCTGAGTCGGACCGTGCTTGCGCTGAATTGAGCGGGATTATTTTGATGCATGGCTGAGAACTTTGCAAGCATGTACTAACAAAAATGGTGACCGTGGGACGCCGTAGTGGATGTGAACATACTGATGCAAACGGAAATGGTGAGTGCCCTGCAGGGCCTTCGGATGACGGTGCAGGGCTCCATAGTTAAAACTCTCGTCGTATACTTGCCCTACTATTGAGTCGCAATAAGCGGAAGCAATCCCATTGGCAAGCTGGCAGTATCGGGTGGGAGGTTCATTTTTGTGCTGCGTTTTTGGAGAGGTTTCTATTCCTCAGAGTGTTCGAATGCTTCCACCTGTATTTCACACCGATGTAAAATATATCCTCACTAAAAATAAAAGCCCCAGCCAAGTACTATCGCATTTGAACCGCGCCGAAGAAACAGAACATGCTGCGCGGAGTCTTCCCCGCGTCGCATTTACGGGTTCCTTTTGGGAAAAAATAAAATCTCTGAGTACAGTGGAAGTCACCCTTTGTCAGCCTAATTATGTCGGGCAAGCGTAATAAAATGAAATGCCAAACTTTTGACTATTTTATTACAGTATGCTCACAAAAAAAAAAAAAAAAAAAAAAAAAGACATCACTCGAATCACTTTGGCTTCTTAATTTGAGACTTTTTTGCCCTTCACAGTTTCCCGTTAAAGAACAGCGTTCTGTTGCCAGGAAGTGCTCAGCTCAGAGGTTGGAGAAATTTGATTGGACGACACCTAATTGTGGTGCACTTGTATCTCGAACCTATAGAATATCAGTGTTGCCATTTTACTATTCATTCTTGGTCCCCCTCCTAACAATGTTGTCGCAGAGCCGAACGACTTTTGTTAGTGAATCACATTCGTTACGCTGACAAATATTTCAAACTCAAGCTGGGCGAGGAACACGTGACTAACCCAGTTCAGAAATCGAACGCAAGGAACCCAAAGCCACCGTTCTATCGTTTTTCTTTCGTTTGCTCGCAACAGAGATGGCTTCCTTCAAATACTGCTCCGAATGGTTTGTTTATCGTGTGCATTCCATCTTGTAGCTACGTGTACCAAGAACCTCAAGTCTAACTGTCTGCCCTCGCCCTCGCCACCTACCCTTTTCCGCAGCAACAACATGCTATATCCCAAGGAGGACAAGATTAACAAGCGACTGTTGTTTGCGTGTCGCAACTGCCAGTACGAGGAAGAGGCGGACAACGCGTGTGTCTACCGTCATGAGATTGTGCACGCGCCATCGTAAGTATGCGATCATTTAACGCTTTGAGCGCAGATTCGTTGTTTTTCTGCCTTGTGAACTCGTCTCTGATTCTTTTTCCATGTTCCTCTCCTGTCTAACAGCGAGCAAACCATGATCCTTACCGACCTCAGCGCCGACCCGACTCTCGTGAGTTCTGGGCCTCTCTTTCCCTTCCTCCTGCCGTAGCTCTCCCAATTCACCCTTTCCTCAGGGCTAATCTTTCCAATCCACCGACATCCCCTCACAGCCCCGCATCACGACTCCTTGCCCGCGCTGCGGCTACGAGGAAGCTGTTTTCTTCCAATCCGCCGCCCGCCGTGCCGACACGAAAATGACGCTCTTCTACGTTTGCTGCAGCAAGATTTGCGGGCACCGTTGGGTGGATTGAGGCATGTGGAATGGCGGTTTAACGCGATGTGTGTGGTGGATAAGGGTGAGCGCATGGGATGTGAAGGTGATGGATAGTGATCCAATGTGACCATGATAGGTGTCGGAGCGGCGCTGCTGCGTCGAAACATTATTTTCTTATGGCTCTGGAATTGGATGGTTTGGAGAAAGTAGAGGACGAGGGAAACATTTTAGTCTGTAAATAATCTTGTCTTGCGCATCATTTGCGCCTCGTGTAACTGTGTTGGTTTAGTTTGAGCAGTTAGAACAAAATAAGTTATAAAGTACCATTTAGCATATATAGCACCGGTCTGACGAAATTTTTCATGCGATGTGGGATTGTCTTATGGTTCAATGGGGCAAGCATGCAACAGACGTAAGGATGGATATAAATTGGATGATCACGTGGGGTAGAGTGACGTGAGCGCGACTAGCAGTAATGTTCTTGCGAAGGCATTTGCCATTGTAACCGCCTCGACGCGACTCGTAAACAATGGGCATATCAAAGGAGATATTCACATCACAACCATGTCCCGACTTGTTGTGCAGCATATGTTTGGGTAGGTGACCTCGAAAATCTTGCTTCCCTGATCCCAAACTCCACCCAGCGATAACGACACGTGTTACTGTTCTCCATCGCTCCAGACGTACTCGACGACCCAATACAAGTTCGATGTCCAGAAGGTACGTACGTTTTGACTCCCGACTTTTATTAAAGTGCAGAGGCGTTGGAAAAAAGGAAATAAGCGAGATGAAGCGTGCGATCTCTTCCTTAAGACTCTCTCTAAGACAATACCGAATTGCTGTACTTCATCCAACTAGACACACATGACACACCACACGCTCGCTAACATTCGCCTCCTATTTCACAACATTCTCCGCAGATCACATCTTTTGTAAGCAATGTATAGATAACTTCGTCAAGACGGGCAAATTGGATTGTCCCCTGTGCCGGGCGAAACTCGACCCAGACATGTTCCAGGTGCTTCTTACATGCCTTTTCCTACGTATCCGCCACCACCGCCACTCCACCGCCAGTGGAGTTGGACCTTTTCTTGCGCCATCAACTGCTGTTTCCCCTACCCTGACCGATCATCATTTACAACTGAGCAGGCATCAAAGTTCGTCAGGAGACAGATCGGTAGGCTCGAGGTCCGGTGCTGGTTCTTTGAGTTGGGTTGCGAGTGGACTGGCCCATTTTCAGATAACCACGAAACAAATGTGAGTATTGTTCCTTCTCGCGCTATAGGCTGGCACGAGAGATATGTGAGAATACGACGAGAAGGATTGGGACTATGGCGAGTGACGTAACGCGTGACATGAGACCTCTCAAGAGCGAAAAAGACACAACGAGGTTGAGGAGGGCAAGAAGGAGGCGTTTTGATATACTAATAATGCATATTTCAAGATTCACAACCTAAAGCACTGCTCTCATCACCACCTTCACAGTGTCCCTTCCAACAAATCCACTGTCCCAACGAGGTCCGCGGCTGTGCGGATCGTCCTCGCCGCATCGACGTCCCGATCCACCTCGAAACCTGTCCTTACGAGCTCGTCTCGTGCCCCAACAACGCGACGGCCTGTGCCGCCTTCCTCCGCAAATCTATCGACACACACGAGCGCACTTGCCGGTCGTACCAGTGCGATTATGCGCGCGAGGGGTGCGTGTTCGTCGCGACTCGTCCAGAGGCCATCAAACACTGCGATGAGTACTGCGGCCGCCTGTTTGCGAAGATCAAGGAGCTCGAGACCAAATGCGAGGTTCTGTCGAGGATGGTCGGGGAGGAGCAGATCACGGAAGCGTTGGAGATGAATGGGATGACGGGGTACGTTGGCAGGCAGCCAAAGAGGGTCAAGGTTGTGGATCAGAGAGTGCAGGAGGAGCAGAACGGGGAGGATATGATTGAGAAATTGTTGAGGGAGTCGGAAGCGGATCTACCATACGACGAGCACGAGGACGATGTGAGGTCGCTGTCGTCGTTGTTCCCGGACCGGCTGGACGACAATTCGGAAGACGAAGTCATGTTCATCGATAACGGCCAGGGCGTCGGGCATGCCCAACAGGCGATGGTCGTCGAACAATCGCCACCGCACAAGCGGTCGTCGAGGAACAATTTTCTCTACCCCTCCTCCCGCTCGCGTGTCGCCCGCGCCGGACCTTTGTCTTCGGCGGACGCCCCCCGTGGCACCGTGGACGGATTGGAGGGTGACGTTGTTAGCATCTCGAAAACAGGTGCGTTGGACGCGATGGCTTCTCCGCCTAACACGTCGTTGGTCGTGAAACCCAAGCCGAAGTGGGGCGCATTCTTCTCGCCAAATTCATTTCAATTGTCTACAACAACTACAATCACCACGACATCCCTAGGCGTCGCCTACTCGTCCCAGCACCAGAAACGGGGACCCTCCGCCGCACCGTCATCCTCTCCCTCTCCCTCCACATCCCTCGTCCGTCGCCGCGGTTCCAAAAACCCTCCTCCTACGGAGGTACCCGACAGCATGATCCCCTCGCTCGGCCAGCCGCCCCAGCTTCATGTCGCCGCCAAACCGGTCCCGCTGCAACAAGAGACCCCCGGAGGCGATGACGACCTCTTCGACGACGACGATGTCATCGCCATCGGCTCGCCCTCCCTCGCTAGGAATACGGGGCCATTCGACACACCGGGCGACGATGGTCCGCTCGATAGTGACGCGCGCTCGGATTTCGAGGCACCGCAGGGCGTCGTGGCGAACACATCCAACGGGCCCCTGCCACCCATCAACGATCCCACACTGCAAAGCGAGCTGAGTGAGCTTGGCGACGACGATCAGGTCATTGGTGTCGCCATGTCGCCTGCCGTCGTCACCCACCAGCCTATCATAAGGTACCACTCGCAACCCCAGCAGCAGCAGCAGCAACAACAGCAGCAGCAACATCGACATTACCCGCGTGGCCAAGATCGGACGCACATCGCACAGCATGCCAACGCTCAGTACGCGCAGCAGGGAGGTCATCATAATAAGGGGTCTGTGGCGGCAGCGTCGTCGCATGCCGGAGGGGTTCCCAAGCGACCAATGTTCGTGCTGGCGTCATCGTATTTGGGTAAATGGGCTAGGAATGGGAGTGCCGGGAGGAGTGGGAGCGTCGATGGTGGGGGGACCACGCCGAAGGACGGGGATGGGGAGGACTCAGTGGATTCGCCTTTTTGAGAGGAGAGAGGTGGGGGGGAGGGCGGGCGGATGGACGGACGAGGCGAGAACTGTTAAACATTGACGGGTGGGCAATAGGATATTTCTTTTTCTATTATGTATTAATGCTATTATGGCCTCTTTGTTGTGATATGTTGGCACCATTTTTTTTTTTTGCATGGGAAATCGACCGATACATGTACAATATGTGGTTGTCTCCTCTTCTAGTTGCTCTGTATATTTTTGTTTCCCCGTATGTCCTAACTAGATATTCTATGTGCATTCATAGTCATGAGAAGTGATGTGTACGAGGAAACAAATATAGCCTACACTATGATGATCCATCTGACTGATCCGCTCCGGCAAGCAAGCAACACTGTCGAAACCAAAACGGTTTACTTTCTCAGCGCAGGCAGCGCCTCCGTCACTGGATCACCACCAATTCGGTTGACTCCGCGTTCGCCTCGACCTGCCCACCCTCCAGCACCTTTTTGGCCTGCATGATTTCGGCGACAGCAAAGTGCTTGTGCCGACTGATCGGGCGGCATTCCTCGATCCGAACGATATCCCCCAGCGAACACTGGGCGTTTTCGTCGTGCGCCAAGAAATTCTTGTAGTGTTTGATGGTCTGCGGCAAAAGCAAAAGGGAACCGGCACGTACGCGTTAGGGAGGAGAACGCAGCCTGGGGGGTGAATGCGACGGGGATTGTCGACGAACCTTCCGGACGATGGGGTGCGTCGTCTGTCGGACCGTCCGCACCTTGACCGTCTTGTGCATGGCCGTGCTGACCACCATCCCGATAAAGTTCTGTCGCATTGTGCCTTGTTCTTGGGTCGTCAACACGGTTTGTTTTGCTTGCGTGTGGCTTGTTGCCTCCGTAATTAAGCCATGAATTTCTGGCTACGCGCTGACGTATATAACTCGAGCCACTCATGTTGGAAAAGGGTCCCCTTGAGCGCAAGAATGTCGTTCTATCATTCTGGTAACCTCTGTAAAGTGTATCTTTGCGACGTTAGAACCGGCCAATTAAACGACCAGGCATACTCGAAGTGTCTTTGTCCCTTTACTGAAGTATATTGAGTAGCTGTCCGACCGCCTTGGGAATCACAGACGGAGAAGAGTACAATGCATTTAACGCGGAGCTAAACCCAGGCTACTTTGTTGGGGTTGTCAGCACTTGTTATAATTGGTATTTTGATTTTAAGATACCTCATCACATTATCGCATTACACGTTGCAAGAATTCGCCTCCATCCCTGCGCGACATCTATCCTAAACCCCATCCCATCACGAAGCGAGACGAAAATACACAAGCCACCCTTAGATTTTGTTCTCCAAGGAGCGAGTGTTCTTGAGGTTGGAAAGCCGGTCCAACACGTCATCTAGCGGCATCGTCTCGGTTTTCGCTTTGGAGCCCACGTCGTCGCGGTTGCGTACATTCACAGATCGAGTAGACTCTTCTTCGGCGCCGACGACTGCGTTCATCGGGAAAGAGGGTGAACACATCAAAGACGAGATCAATCAATCAATGCAATTTTTCAAACTGAGTAAATGCAAAAGCGGATTGAATTGAAAATGGGTATGTTACCAAAGATGAAATTATACTGCGCCAACTCCCCATTTCTAATCTTCTTATTCAGCGTATTATCGCTCAAATCCGCATCGGCATAGATGCCCCTCGTCACCAACCCATTCAAAACTTCCTGCGCGTAACCAAAGAACGCGCCGGTGACGGGCACAACAATGACCTGCCTGGGCGATAGCCAGAAAGGCCATTTCCCGCCGAAGTGCTCGATAAGGATGGCCATCATGCGCTCGACGGAGCCGAGGATGGCGCGGTGGATGATGACGGGACGGGCGTAGGCCGAGTCGGCGTCCGACACGTTGTCGGTACGGTACTCGAGCTTGAACCGCTCGGGGAGCTGGAAGTCCAGCTGGATCGTCGCGCACTGGTGCTTGCGTTTCAGCGCATCGCTGATCGTAATGTCAATCTTCGGGCCGTAGAAGGCGCCGTCGCCGGGGTTCAGCTCCCAACCGCCGCCAAAGGCGTCCAGGGCGTCGGAGAGTTTCTGGTTGTTCAAACATAACAGTCATTACCCATGATTTCAAGATTTTGAGAATCCCCCAGATTTGTGAGTCCGCGCCCGTGCGTCATATACACCACCCACATCCCCTCCCATCGCCGATTGCCCCATTGCCATCCTACCACTTGCAACCAATCAAACCGCAAAATTATGCACACCTTCTCCGCGGCATCCCACACGCTAACATCACCGAGGAATTTTTCCGGACGGGTGGATAGTTTCAATTGGAACTCGAAACCGAAGATGCCGTAAACGGTCTTCAGGAAGTCGAAGGAGCCGGCCATTTCAGTCTCAAGCTAAATATTTCGTCATGGGAGTGAGGGAAGGGAGGGCGAACGTATGCATTCTATTAGCAAAATCGCCACAAATAACTCGATGACAAACTTCAATAGAAGCCACACCCAATCCCGTACTCCATCATCTCAACCGATCCTACCTGATCCTGCCTACAAAAGATATGGGCATCATCCTGTTGAAACCTCCTCACGCGGGTCAAGCCCGTGAGGGCGCCGCTAAACTCGTTGCGGTGGAGCACGCCAAAGTCGGCCATACGGATGGGTAGCTCGCGATAAGACCGCTCGCGGTGGCCGAACATGAGACAGTGGCCTGGGCAGTTCATAGGCTTGAGCGCCCACTTCTCCTTCTCTACCTCGAACGAGAACATGTCCTCCTGGTAGTTCTGCCAGTGACCCGACGTCTCCCACAGCTTCACATTGTACATATTGGGGGTGACGACTTCACTGAAGCCGCGTTTGCGGTATTCGCTCTAGGGTGGAGGAGTGAGCATGGTCGGGTATGTTTTCAGCGAGCGTATACAAACGGAATGCCAAAATTAGGTACAAGGGAGAATCTAATCGAGGAGGATATATATATATATAAACAGAAAAATGGAACAGTGCCAAAGTACCTTGATGAAATCGATCAAGGTGTTGTAAATTCTTGCGCCATGGGGCAGGAAGAAACAACTGCCGGGGCTCAGCTCGTGGAAGAAGAAGAGTTCTTGCTCCTATTGGTGATTTCGCAAAGAGGGAGAGGGTGTGAGCTTCACAACATCCCAAAAAATGTACGCCAAAACGGGCGAATCGGCCACGTATACACCAATAGCATCCTCCTCCCGTAACATAAAGTCCAGCAACCCAATTCGCAATGATTTGGTTCTCAAAAAAGAAAAACAACCAAAAAAAAAACCCCCCAACCTTGCCAATCTTGCGATGGTCCCGCTTCGCTGCCTCCTCCACAAACTTCTTGTACTCGGTCATCTGCTTGGTATCAGGGAAGGAGATACCGTAGACGCGCTGTAACGAGTCGTTTTTGGCGTCACCAAGGAAGTAGGAGGCCGAGTTCTGGAAATACGAGTCAAGGTTTAAAGATGTTGGGAATAGATTGGTTATCAGCGCGGGGATGTTGAAAAGATAAAATGGGATTTACATGCCTCGCCTTATCACATGTTGAAGACGAGTGCAAAAGCTAAAACTGGCGTCCCTTCCCCCATCCGATTAAACACCAAACGAGCTAATTCCTGCCGACCCGTCTGGTCATCTCCCTTCCAACCCCGTTAAAACACCTCACCTTGGTGACAGCGAACGCCTTGATCCTGCCCGTGTGCGGCACATGGGGTCCGATGCACAGATCGATGAGTGGCCCGCATCGATAGACGGTGGTGGAGGTGCCGTCCGGGATTTTGTCGTTAATGATGTGGACCTTATACTTGTTGTGCTTGAACATCTCGAGCAGGTCCGGCTTGGACACCACAAGGCGTTCGAATGACTGCTTCTCCTTCACCGCATTCTTGGCGATCGTCTCGAGCGCGGGGTAGTCGGCTTGGGTGACCGGACTGGGATGTGAATGATGGTGAGCATATGCTTGTACATCCAAGTAGATGATTCGAGAAGGATAAAAGATTCGTTCCAGATAATAGAAAATGAAGCTCAATCTCACCGGTCGGTATTGCCCATCTCGTAGTAGAACCCGTCGTCGAGAGGTGGCCCGATGCACAGGTGACACCCGTAGTGCCGCTCGCAGGCCTCGCCGAGCACGTGCGCCGACGAGTGCCAGAAGACACGCTTGCCCTCGTCATTCTCAAAGTCCAGCAGCTCCAGCTTGCACGAGGACTCGAGCGGGCGCGGGAGATCCCAGAGGTTGCCATCAACCTACAGGTGGACGCATCGTGAAGGGATTAATTGTTGTTAGCGTGTGAGCTCTTGATGAAAGATGGTTTCGCTAACAAGGTATGTGGGGTAGGATACGAAGATCCTGTGTCAATCGATTGATACCTTGGCGATAACGACACGTTCCGCTAGCGACTTGGCAATGCCGATGGCGATATCCAGGGGGCTAGTTTCCCATGCGACGCCCTCCTTGACGCTACCGTCGGGGAGGGTGATGGTGATGGGCTCGCGGGGCTTGCCTGCGAGGGAATCACAGCAAAGTCAGTCCACAACAAAATGTACAGATAGAGTAGAATAATGAGGCTGATTCCGGATAATGTGCTACAAGAATACGTACTCTTGACCTCCTCGTCGTACTTTTTTTTTAGTTCATCAAACATTTTGATGCGATGGGCCAGGTACTCGGCGGGAGGGTCTCTCTAAGGGTCCGAAAGCATGGTACGTCGTCAAGTTGGCTGATGAGGAAAAACAAACGCGTTCGTTCAGCGGACAAAGTCAACGCACCTCCAAGGGGTGGCTGCTCTCGGCAGCAGGGGCCTTGGGCTTCTTCTCCTTCTTTTCGGGTTTTGGGTTCTGCTGCTGGTTCTCGGACATTGTTTGTTCTGATCGAATGGGGACGCGCGTGAAAGAAATATAATTTGCGCAGAAGTGAGTCACGGTGAATCGCCTCGGCTGAGCCACCACGCTTCTTTCCAAAAAATTTTCCTGTCGCTCATTCCTCACTTCTACTTGTCCCTCACTTCTACTTGTCCCTCACTTCTACTTGTCCCTCACTTCTACTTGTCCCTCACTTCTACTTGTCCCTCACTTCTACTCATACCAACTTACAAACCATGGCCGACTCTGAATCCTCCGCCGCCGCACCAGACAAGCTCTACAAAGACGAAGCCACCGGGGAGATGGTGTCTAAGAGGTGCACTACTACAAATATTATTCTCGCTGTGGACGCGTTGAGGCACACCCCTTTACGCGTCAAGAACTAACCCCTTGAATCCCGCCCTCACACACAGCGAATTGAAGAGGCGCCAAAAGAACCGCGAGAAGGAGGCCAAGAAGGCCGAAAAGGCCACCTTAGCGCCCGCTGCCCCTGCCAGTGGAGATCACGCCGAGAAGGAAGAGGAGCATTTGAACCCAAACGTAAGTTTGTCCGGTTATTTCAAAGGTTCAGCGTCGCATACGTGGAAGAGTGGGAAGAAAGCGACTTGGGTGAATTTTTGTGGTCGAAGGCGTATTTTTATGGCTTTTTCGCGACTTTTTCACTGAATCTCTGTGTTAACTCATGTCCATCTGCACTTCGATAGCAATACTTCGAGTTGCGCTCCAGGGCCATCCTCAAGTTGCGCGAGACCCAAAACCCCAACCCCTACCCGCACAAGTTCGATGTCGAAATCTCCATCCCCGCCTTTATCCAAAAGTATAGTCACCTGGAGGCCGGCCAGCGACTTCAAAACGAGGTGGTCACGGTGGCCGGTCGCATTCACAACAAGCGCGCCTCGGGCCAGAAGCTCCGCTTCTACGACCTCCACGGCGAAGGCCAGAAGATCCAGATCGCGGCGCAAGCCCAGGACTCCGAGCGCGACTTCGTCGAGACACACGACCTTCTTCGTCGCGGCGACATAGTCGGCGTCCGCGGATATCCTGGCAAGTCCAACTCAGGCGAGCTCTCCATCTTCCCCAAGGACGTCACCCTCCTCTCCCCCTGTCTCCGCATGCTTCCCAAGTCAAACTACGGGTTCAAAGACCAGGAACTGCGGTATCGTCAGCGGTACCTCGACCTCATTATGAACAACTACGTCCGCGACAAATTCATCACCCGCTCCAAGGTCATCAACTACCTCCGCCGCTTCCTCGACAACCTTGGTTTCCTTGAGGTCGAGACACCCATGATGAACCAGATCGCAGGAGGCGCCACCGCTAAGCCCTTCATCACCCACCACAATGACCTCAAGCTCGACCTCTTCATGCGCGTCGCGCCGGAGCTCTTCCTCAAGATGCTCGTCGTTGGCGGCCTCGACCGTGTCTATGAGATCGGACGCCAGTTCAGGAATGAGGGAATCGACCTCACCCACAACCCCGAGTTCACCACGTGTGAGTTTTACATGGCCTATGCAGACATCCACGACCTCATGGACCTCACCGAGTCCCTTGTCGCGGGCATGGTCAAATACATCACGGGTGGGTACAAGGTCACGTACCATCCGCAGGGACCGGAGGGACCCGCCATGGACATCGACTTCACGCCCCCATTCCGTAAGGTCAATATGATGGAGACACTTGAGGAGAAGCTCGGCGTCAAGTTCCCGCCGGGCGATCAGCTGCATACCGATGAGACAAACAAATTCTTGTCCGACCTATGTATCAATAATAACGTAGAGTGCGGTGCGCCGAGGACAAACACGCGGTTGCTGGACAAGGTAACATTTATTTCTTCAAGTCTATCTTTTTACAACCTCAAAACTCAACTCAACTATCCCTTTTTTCCTTTAGCTCGTCGGAGAGTACATCGAAGTGGACTGCGTCAGCCCGACCTTCATAATGGGACACCCGCAGATGATGTCTCCCCTGGCCAAGAAGCACCGTAGCGTACCTGGTCTATGCGAACGCTTCGAGTGCTTCGTCGCCACCAAGGAGATCGCCAACGCCTACACTGAGTTGAATGACCCCTTTGACCAGCGGGAGAGGTTCGCCCAGCAGGCCGCCGATAAGGCCGCGGGTGATGATGAGGCACAGCTCATTGATGAGAACTTTTGTCAGAGCCTTGAGTATGGTTTGCCCCCCACTGGTGGGTGGGGAATGGGGATTGATAGGTTGACGATGTTCTTGACGAATTCGGCGAATATCAAGGCATGTTTGTTATGTTTTGTTCTGGCGTATGGAAAAACAATTAGTGTAGGAAATTGGTCATGGATAGAGCACATCCTTACCCCTTCCCGTATCTTCTCATTCGGTTCACCGCACATCTACAGGAGGTTCTGCTCTTCCCAGCCATGAAGCCCGAGGAAAACAACTAGAAAGGTCGAACGGTCACAATAGACGACAGACATTTTGTATATCCACGGTGGGGAGGGGAGGGTGGTGCCTGCGCTTCGGAAAAGAGCCTCTCCCTCCCTCCCTCCCCCCCTCTTTTTTTTTTTTT
>RBNI01003751.1:0-15279 GCA_003990745.1 Jimgerdemannia flammicorona
AAAAAAAAAAAAAAAAAAAAAAAAAAAAAGGTAAGGAGGTGCCATGGAAACTCTGAGATGAGATAATAGTAGCTTTGCTGGAGGCTAAGATATATTAAATAGATGATGATAGAGAGGCAGCTCTTCTGGTGATTATAAATAACAGGACTACATATATGTGGGGCCCAAGAAAGTGACTGATAAAGTGACAGGTAGTATGTGAGAGAGCAGATTGTCAGAAGATTTTGAAGACATTGGAGGCTCAGCAGGGAGAGGAGGATGAGCTTAAAGCAGAAAGAAACCTAGATATTACTGATAATATAGTGAGTATAGAATTGTAGAGTGGATAGCTATTCTTCAAATAATATTATTCAATATGAACAATATAACTAGAATCTTATCTTTGAATATCAATGAACTATAGGAAGCAGTGAGGTATTGAAATATCTTTGGCCAGCTGAAGGGGCTGAATGTAGATTTATTTCTACTACAGGTTATTGGGTGTGATGGAGACTTGGATAGTTTAGACTAGATGAAAAAATGGAGCAGTGTGGCTATTTGGCAGAGGTATGTGGGCATTCTGGTTAGAAAGAATAAGGAGAATATTGGGGATATTGGATATTAAGAGAACAGGATAGTGTGGGAAGTTTGGAAGAGATTAGGCTGGAGACCCTTGACTATTAAGTCATATTATTATTTAGCAGAAAGAGAGAGGATGGAATGGATTCAAGAGTCTGGAGCATTGGTGAAGATAGAGATTGACTATCTAGATGGAGACTTTAATATAATATAGGATAGAAAGATAGACATAACTAATAGGAGAAGGGAGATGGCTAATAGGAGTAGTAGAATGGAAGTCTGGGAGAAAGTCAAACATCTGAGTTTCTTAATGGATGCTGAGAGACTTAGATGGGGGGATTACAGAGTCTATAGCAGAGTTGGGCTCAAGAATTGACTGGATATTGACTGCTGAATACTGGGGAGTCAATATCTAGAGATCTTTGAAAACTGTTTGGTATTCATGATCAGATCACTGGGGCCTTCTGGGAGAGAGGAGTTTTGGGGGAAGTGGGGAGGGGCCTGGACATTGGCACCTAAATATCTCATTGCTTAAAGAGACCTTCTTATGAGATATATGAGTAACAGACATTAGCTCTAGGATATTGGGATAGAGAGTGAAGGAGATGCCAATTGGAAATCACTAGAGATGGCTGAAATCAGATGTACAACAGTACTGGAGGGAGGTAGAAAGGATGTATAGTGCTCAGAGGAGAAAGTAAGTAAGGTGAACTACTCAGAGGTTAGTAGGGTTGTTGGTGATATGAGCAGATCTGCTGAATAATGGTGAGGAGAGAGATTGGAGGACCCAGTAGATCTAGCTAGAGATGGAGGAGTTGAAGGAATTTCTAAAGCAGGAGGAAGATCTATAGATATAGGATATGGTGGCTCAGCTGAGATAGCAGAGATTGGAGGAGAGAGAGAGACCTATAAAGTATTTGTCTCACCTACTGCAGGTGAGAAGAATATGGCAGTGATGGGAGGGGGTATTAGATGAGACAGAAGAGTTAGTTGTTGATACTTTAGAGATTTTGGGGTCTTGACAAATTATCTGATATCTTTCTCTATTCCTGATCACTACATTGTTCTTCTTACTTTATCATATGTATTTGTTCCTCCTAGATGACTAAGTTTATATACTAATTTCATTGCTTGCTCCTTCTTATATTTAGATATAATAAGTAGCTTTTCTTTCTTCAGTATTTCTCTATTAGTCTTGAATTTTTTCTATGTTCTGTTGATAATCATTTGTGTCTATTCTTCTAGATGTTGGGGCATCTTTTACTATCTTAGATAGATAATAATTCCATAGTAGAGTTCCTTATTTATGATTAATTTGCTAGTTGGGGGTCTTTTGAAGTATTTATGAGAGGGTATCTGTATTTGTATTAGTTCTTTCAGAGCAGTATACAATGGTTATATCATAGACTTGCAACTTCATAATCTATCTGGCATATATTTCTTTGGGTTGTCTGGTGGTCAGCAGTCAAGTGAGGGTAGAGTAGTCTGTCTGGATAGTGAAGTGTCTTCTTATAAGATAGTAGTGGAACTTCTCTACAGTCTAGATAACTGTAAGATATTCTAACTTATAGAATTCATACTCTTTTTCAGCTTCTCAAGTTCCTTGGCTGAGATATGTAATAATATACTCTACTTTATCTTTCTTCTGAGCCAGAATAGCTTCTAGTCCTTGAGCACTTACATCTGTCTACAGGATAAATTCTTGAGTCCAATTGGGTCTTCTAAGGATAGATGCTTGAGTCAGCCTAATCTTGAGCTCATTAAATACTTTCTATTGTCTGCTAGTTTATTAGAACTTAATATTCTTTTTGTTGAGTTCATAAATTAAGCCTGTAATGTTAGAGAATTCTTTGATAAATCTGCAGTAGTAAGAGATAAGTCTCATAAAGGCTTTGACTTCAGTGATAGTAATGAGCCTTGGGTATGCTACTACTGCTTGAATCTTAAGTGGGTCTGTATATGTTCTATCTCAGTTGATGATATGATCAAGGTAGGAGATCTCAATTTCTGCAAACTTGTACTCCTTGGGCTTAATATAAAGACCATACTGTCTTAGCTTCTCTATCATCTGCTGGATATGCTGCAGATATTCTTTGGCTGTCTTGCTGTAGATGATAACATCATCCACATAAACCATCATCCATCTTCCCATATTATAGCAGAAGATTTTATTCATTATTCACTGAAAGCTTACTAGTATATTACACATTTCAAATGATATTTGCAGATAGACATAGATTCTATCTGGGGTAATGAAGGCTGATTTTTTACTTACTACTTCAGTGAGGCCAATCTGGTAGAATTCTGAGTATAAATCCAAGATACTATAGTACTGTACTTTATCTCTCAGAGTTACAAAGATATCACTGATGAGAGACAGTAGTTGGCAATCCTTCTTTGTAGCCAGGTTGAGCTTTCTGCAATTAGTGCAGAGCCTTGGAGTAAATTCTTCTAGTTTGCTTTCTTTTTTAGAGATCAATACAACTGGTGAAGCCCAAGGGCTACTGGCTTCTTTGATGATACTAGCTTCTTCCATCTGCTTGATTTCTTCTCTGAGTCATTTATGATATACTAGTAGGATTGATCTTACTTTTGGTAAATTAGTTTAGTATCTTCTATATGTATCTTCAAAGATCTCAGTCAATAAAAGGTCAATACAACCTTTGGCCAGCTAGCAGAAATATTCATGTTTAGATAGCAAATGAGATATAGACTTGCTGAGATAACTAAGAAATAAGGATAGAAGATAACTGAAGCCAATAATATTCAAGAAGACTCTGAAGAAGAGAGTGAAGATAATTATAAGATATCTATCTATACAACCTATCAAATTGAAGATAGAATCTTTGAGACTCTTATTGATACTGGAGCAGAAGAATGCCTTCTCAGCAAGAAAGCAGTAGACTACCTAGGTTGAGAAGTTGAAGAAGTAATCAAATTAGTATTCATTACAGCAGATAGTATAAGAGCCATACTTCTAGAAAAGATATAGGATATTTCCATCAAGTTTAGAGGAGTAACAATCCCAGTAAATATGATTGTAACTAATACTACCAACTATGACATCCTTATTGATAATCAGTAGCTTCATAAAACCAGGACAATAATTGATCTAAATGCCCAGAAGATGCAGATCATCTACTGAGATTGGAAGATATAAATTCTCATCAATATCAACAAAGGAGTACTGCCCAAGATAGAGAAAGAAAAAAGTAAACAAGAAGAAGCCTACATGGTAACTATTTAGAAAAAGAAGAAGAAAGTCAGATAGATCAGTGAAGAAGAATAGTGCAAAAGGATTATTGAAGGATATATACTATAAGGAGTCTGCCTTTACAGAATCAAGATGTACTATATGAAACATATTGATAATTGCTACCAGTATATTAATAGAATTAAGAAAATCTACTATGAAAAAAGACAGAAGGCTCTTGAGAAATAGACAAGATAAGAAAAGGAGAAGAAAGAGAATAATAAACCACTAGCTCTCCTGAAGGACAGTGACAATAAAGAAGAGATCAAGGTCAAGATTTAGAAAATCCATTCTGATATAATTCTACCAGAATATAAGTCAGAGAATGCAGCTAGAATAGATATCATTATAGTAGAGGAAGCTATACTGGAGCTCCAGACAACTACTCTGCTTGCAACTGGTCTGGAAATAACCATTCTAAAGGACCATATTGGGATTCTTAAAATAAGAAACAGTCTGGCCAAGAGTGAGATTACCATTGAAGGAGGAGTTATTAATTCAGACTATATTGGGAAAATACTACTCATTACTAGGAACTATAACTCTATGATTCTATTTCTAATCAAGAAAAAGAACTGATTGGTACAAATATTGATTTTTTCAGTTCTTCAGCCAAAGATTATGGAAGTCAAGAAGTTGGAGAAAATAGAAAGAAGAAGGAAAGGATTCAGATCTACTGAAAGAGGAGTATTTACCAGTATCAAGATCACAGAACTATGTAGATCACAAGAAGAAGGAAACCATAAAAAAGCATAGCTATACCATCAGAAATGAATTTCCACTTAAGAAAGAACTCAAGAAGATACTCTATGAATTCAAGGATATCCTAGTCATAGACTTTAAAGATATCAAAAAAAAAAAAAAGACTCTATACTACTATTATAATGTAGATATATATTATACTTTAAAGTCTTGATCTTGTAAAGCTTCTTCTTCTTTTCTCCTTTACTAGCTAGGGTAGTTCCTCAAATAATATCTTGAATAGCCTGTTCTAGCTCTATATCTTGATCTATTTCTTCACCTTGGCTTTCTGTAGCAGTTTCTATCTGTTTTTCCACAGAGTTCTTTTTAGGTCTCTCTAGTGATTTCTTATAGAGTTGCTTGTGAATATCCTTCTTAATAGCCTCAGCAGAGTAGACTTTCCATTCTTCTTCATCTGATTTTCCAATCTCCTCAAAGGTGATGGTATTAGCCTATTTCTTATTTTGAGTAACATTGCTTGGCTAGGCCTTATATTTGGTTTTACTTATATATTTATATAAGTAGTGGTCTTCTTCTCTATAGATATAGCAGGTATCTCTCTTTTTGTTCACAGTGGCAGCAAACTTCTAAACTAGATAGCAGTCTCTTCCTCTAATTTTCTTTATCATGTCTTCTAGGTAGGCTATCATTTTAGCAAACTTCTTAGTAAGTTCCTCTATTGAGTCATTATTTCTCTACTACTTAGTAGCTCTTAATTGAGGTATGTTTCAATTGATTACTATGATAGAGATTATGCTAGTTATCTTGAGTACTTCAATTTTAACTCTAATAACTCTTTCTATTATATGATCTTGTGAGTGTCTAGCTATTCAATATTACTGAGTATAGATAACCTTTTATACTAGATCCAGAACTATTAGTGATGAGTAGATGACTAGAGCTATCTCTGAGTAGACTCCTTTCATAAAGGTTATCTTGGCTACTTGATCTCAAATAATAGCAGTATAATCTACAAAGATTATCTGATATCAGATTCTAGTATAGAATGTGTTTAGATCCTTGCTTATTCCTTAATATATTATATTGAGCTGATTCTTCAGGGCTTACTTGATCTCATCTATATAGTAGATAGTTTAGAGCCAGGTTTTCTGTACTACTAGCATAGTATTATCATCATTTTCCATATAAGTTGTAGCTGTGAATACTGCTCTTGCTGATTTTCAGAGACTAAAGAGCATGAGAGCTATGTACTTGCTATCTTACTATCATGATCCTTATAGCAGCATACTGCTTAAAGTTATCAATGAATGTAATAATTAATTCATCTGAGGTATATTTATAGAATACTAGTGGTCTCATATTTATTTTATCTGGATGTCTTAATTTGATTTGTATGGTTGTTCATTGTTTAGCTTAAAAGTGAGAGATTTATCTTAAATTACCAACCAATGGGCACTAAGTTGTAACTTAGCAGATATATAACTGTATAAGTATATCAGATTTCTATATCTTGAAAACTTGATCTTCTTAACTCCTCAGAGTTCTTGAGATACAGGAGTGGGTGAGTTTGAAGTATATCTATCTGCAGACATACTAGTTCCTTTGCTTTCTCTTTGCTTTGAACTATTTTGATCTGAGGTTTATTTACTCTAGATACTGAGGATATTTATATAAGTTTACTAGCTATAAGGCAGCTAAGTTATGATAATGTTTCCTGTGAGTCACTTTTTATAAGTGTTAATCCTTAACATTTGTTAAATCTTTGATAATTGTTAAAACTTTAACATCTGTGAAATCTTGACATTTGTAAAGAGTTTAACATTTGTAAAGAGTTTAACATTTGTGAAAACTTTAACATTTATGAAATGACTGCTATTTGTAAGGCTATACTATATTTGGGAATCAGATTCAGGTACCATGATCAAATGTCTATTCCCCTGATTCATGTTCCTGATTAGGATCAACCATCACAATATATAATCAACATGTGAATTTGTCTACACATTGTGACTAACTAAGAAATATGGTCTTTCACCACAAATTAGCATTGAAAAGTTTACACCGTTTCGCAGACTTTCCTAGGGCGCCGACCACCTCTCTTCTGATGTTAATTCCTAAAAATGAAATGCAGGAAGAGTGAATACATACACATCTTGAGATTCATTCCATCTTGCAGCTTCAAAAAGTTCGGACATACCTCTGAGATCCATCTCGGTCAAGGTCGTATTCTGCTCAGAGACTCGCCTAAGGCGAGTATCCCGTCGTGGCCAACCATATTCTCTTTAAAATAACAAGGGATGAGCGAACACGCGCAGATTGTGAGCTTCGTTCATTCCATCATGCAGCTGCACACGATGTTTCACATAATTCTGACATACAGGAGAGATTCAACTTGGTCAAGGTCATGTTCTGCTTCAGAGACTCGGCTAGGGCGCGTACCCCTTCGCGGCCAAAGCGATTATCTTTAAAATAAACAGGGGATGGGCGAACACACACAAATCATTCCATTACGCAATTTCACAAAATGCTTCACACAGTTCTGACATACTTCCGAGATTCAGCTTGGTCAAAGTCGTGTTCTGCTTCAGAGACTCGGCTAGAGTGCATGTCCCCTCGGCGCCAATGCCATTCCCTTCAATATGAACAGGGACAGGCAAACATGCATAAATCTTTAGATTGATTATATAACGCAGCTGATTATGCTTTACATAGTTCTGACATACAGTAGAGATTCAGCTCGGTCAAGGTCTCAGAGACTCTCCTAAGGCGCGTGACCCCACATTGCCAATGTTCCTTTTAATTGAACAAGGGATAAGCGGACACACACAGATTGTGAGCTTCATTTCATCATGCAGCTGCACACAATTCTTCGAATAGTTCTGAGATTCAGCTCGGTCAAGGTCGTGTTCTGCTTCAGAGACTCGGCTAGGGCACGTGTCCCTTCGGCGCCAATGGCATCATCTTTAAAATGAACAGGGGATGAGCGGACACGTACAGGTCGTGAACTTGGTTCTATTACGCAGCTGCACACAATTCACATAGTTCTGACACACAGGAGATATTCAACTTGGTAAAGGTCGTGTTCTGCTTCAGAGCCTCGGCTAGGGCGCGTGCCCCCTCGTCACCAATGCTGTAGGCCTTGTTGGTGAGATGGAGCAGACATGGTTATTGGCTATTTTTCAAACATTGGACAAGAATTGGGATGTGGAGCCCAGTTTCATCTTTTATGGAGGCTTCGGAATATGTTCGAATTTAAATTACACATCCTAGATGACTGGGCTGTGTACTAATAAATAAAGAGGGATATTATGATCGCATTGGGAGTCTGGACATTACCAAGCCACGCCGAGGCACATCGACCAGCCAAGCTGAATAGTGGTTTCGTCTCGGCTCCAAACGTGTTTAATGTTTTACATGTGAATTTATGCAATTATGCAACCAAAAACAAAAAAAAAAAAAACTCCACGCGCATCCTCCTGACCTAGCAAGCCTAACAAGGAAATTACCAAACGTAGGGGGGGGGGGTTAGTAAGGACATTCGTTCATTCGGGTTGCTACGACGGGTAATCCGGGCAAGAAGTTTGCGCATCATCCACAGAAGCGATATCCAATTCAATGCGAGCAATAAAGCTTCCCAATTTGCCGTCTTGTAGGAAGAGCGAGCGCTGTTAACTCTCTTTTGGGGTTGGGAGCGACGACAACTGATCTTGGAGGCATTGTCAGAAGTCTAACGTGGTGTTTGTGGAATTGGACCCAAACTGATGGTTGTATCTCATCCAAACAGCGCCATGGTTGATCGTGGGACTAGAATAAGCATTGCCCCGATTTCTGAGTGTTGAAAGAGCCCATATGTCGGTCAAGTTGGTGAATTGAGTTCAGGCACCATAAACACGGTTAGAAAGATATCCAGCTATTCGAGCAAATGAATCTGTTATGAGTTGTTTGTTTAATGTAACGCAAGAGGGTTTCCGGCGTGACGATATACATACAAGGTTTTAAAATATTCGCCCACAAACCCGCTAATGCAAATTCATATATGCACTTAACGACACATCCAACCATCTCGACAATCGTTATTCCCATCAACTCCAAACCAATTTCCACCCCTCCTCAACCCTTTCCTCTAACCCATCCACTACAAACTTCTCTCCCTCCCACCTCCCCGCGACCTCCCTCCCATCCTTCCCAACCCTAACCACCATTTTCCCCTCTCTCCCTTTCAACCCCATCACCACCATCTCCCCAACCACACACTCAGCGCCCTCTCCCTCGCCCACTTTCCATGCTTCAACAACATCAATCCCCCTCCCGCCCCTCTGCACCACAAACCTCCCCCACCACGACCTTCCCGCGGGCAACACGGACCCATCATCCAAATACAATTCTCCCTCGGCCCTTCCTTCCGTATCCAACGCCACGACCAATACAACTCTCGACGCGGCCCTGGTCGCTGCGATCGTCAAACCGGGCTTGTTCCACAGGGGAACGACTTGCCCGCCCCTGATATGCACGGGCATCTCCTCGAGCGGCGCCTCGAGCTCAACCCAAGCGCTCTGGGGCTCTTCGGTGCCGCTCGGAAAGGCGTACCACTTGTTCCCAGGGGGTAAGTAGGCCTTGACGGAGGTGGCGCCCTCGTCGAGGACAGGACTGACAAGGATGGCGGGACCGACCATAAACTGGCGCTCGAGGGAGAGTGTCTCCACGTCGTCGGGGAACTCAAATAGGAGCGGCCGGACAACCGTAGCGCCACGGGCTGAGGCGGCGTGGAAGAGCGTATACCAGTAGGGGAGGAGAGCGTAGCGGAACGAATACCAGCGGCGCGCGGCCCGGGCGACGCTAGGCCAGCGGTGAGGCTCTTGACCGGGGTAGTTGAGACCATTATGGTTGCGGAGAAAGGGGTGGAAAGAACCGAGCTGAGTCCATCTGGGAGAAGGTTAAAGACGGGGTGTGAATTTGGAGTGATCGTGGTGACGGGAGATGATAAAATATGGATCGTCACGCGAATATGTGGAGCTATGTAAACTAAACTAAACTATGCTCACTGCTACCATACCTGATCATCAACTCCTCCGTTGGCGTCTGGTTGAACCCGCCGACGTCCGCGCCCACGAACGGGATCCCAAAAAGCTGAAAGTTGAATACGCCGACGATAGAGTCGGCCATGTCGGCATATGTGGACCCTTGAAACGAATTCGGTTAATTCACCGCCATATTCTTCGCACAAACACACATAACATTCGATTAATACCCACAATTATCCCCGAGCCAATGCGCGGCCCATCTCCCCGTCCCCACGAACGAGCTTCTCGTGAGCACAAACGGCCTCTCCTCAGGTCTGACCTTTCTCATAGCTTCATACGTAGCCCTAGCCTCCATATGCCCATACAAGTTGTGCGCGTCATACTCGAGGATGTTGCCATGGTGGTACACGTCCTGGGCAGAGGTGCGGGTGTGTAGGGGTTCCCAGGTGCCGCCGTTGTTGATAGGATAGGGTGGGTTATGGACTGTGAAAGGCGGCAGGGGGGCTGGAGGGGTGATGAGCACGACGGGACCGGCTAGGGCGCCGTCGAGGAGCGGAGTGTCAACTGGGTTGGCGCTGTCGACCATATGGTGGTGCTTCTCGGCCTCGGGAAGGGTCGCCTCAGTGATGTTCTCGATCTCGTGATGCTTCTTGGTTTCTTGCGAGCTCTCTTCAACCATGTCCTCAACAGATTGGTTGCCAGTGGGGATCATGGCAAAGGCCTCCATGTTTGAGAGGGCAGAGCAGTCGCCGTCGGCGAAGTTGGAAATCTCGTTCATGTCTGTAAAAAGTGAGTGTGCGGCGTGGGTTGGAAAAATTTCTATTAGGATTGATCCGAGAAAGATGGAGTACTATCGCAGTCAGGTACATAATTTACCTATCCAAAGACCGTCAACGGGGAACTGATCATGCCACTTCTGGATCTGCTCGGTCCAGTACGCCTGCGTCTCGGGGTTGAACCAATCTACACAAGTGCAGAGGATCCAATCAATACCACGCACTTCATACAATCTCAAAATCCCAACGCCAAAACACTTACCCGGCCAAACCGTCTTTCCAGGCCATACCCTCCCGACAAACACCGTATCGACCTCATCCTTCCCCACACGGATATCGCCAATCATAGCCTTCTCGCCATCACGACGCGCACGCTTGATGCGCAAGAAAACGCCGCGTCGCATGCCATCCTCAAAGGCCTCGTACCCGTCCTCGACCTTGACGCCCGGATCGAGAATGATGACCATATGCTGGTGATGTGCGTGCAACTCGTCGAGCAGGGCCCGGAAGGCCGCAGAAGAGAAGCGCACCGGATCATGCGTGAACGTCTTGAAGCGGTCCATGTAGCTGTGGTGAGTGAGAATAAGTTGCAAGGCCAAGGGCGACGTGTCCAATCTGTACAGTCGGTTTACAAAACTCATGTACCCACGCCGAACCCCCTAAAATACTCACTCGATGTCCAGCCACATACAATCGAGCGGCACTTGGGCATCCTTATACCCGTGCACCACGCTCTTAACCTTGTCAATGTCCTCGTAACCCCAGCGGCATTGGTGCGCGCCCAAGGCCCAAAGTGGCGGCATGGCGGGGCGGCCCACGAGCTGGAGGTACTGCGAGACCACGGCTGCAGGAGTCGGCCCGGTGAAGAAGTAGAAGTCGAGAACGCCTATATAAGGGAGTGTGGGAATGTGTAAGATGGAGGTGGAGCTGGAGAAATGATCTGAGAGACGGAAGGATAGATGACGCAGTGCACGTACCGCCAATGACCTTGTAAGTGATCTTGCCCCGGGTGAGACAAATGTCCATGCCGTTGCTACTGAGCAGGAGCTGTGGAGTTGGTTTAAGGATCGGATGAATAAGTTTGTGGAGGGATGTGGTTTTATGATCTTCTACATTTCTTTCCCTTTACGGCTACAATAAAAGGATGACGTACCACCCCGTGAGCCTGGCCGTTGCGCATCTCCATGTAGAACGGATGCGCACCATACACGTTCTCGTGGCGGGGGACGGGAGCGTCTGAAGGATGAAAAAGAGATGGATATAGTGAATCGTGAATGCGCGAATAGCAAGAGCTGTGAAGCCGTCTCTATTGGACTCGGAATTTCATAATGCTTTCCAACATATAAAGTAGCGCATTCCGATCATCCAGACAAACCTATTATACATAAGCTCCCTTCATCATTTCATCCATCCCTCTCTCCCTACAAGAAAAAAAAAAAAAAAAAGCTTACCACGGCACCAAATCGTGGTCACCGTCCCCCTCTCGCTATTTACTCCCTCCTTGCCATCCTTCCCCGACGCAAACTTTCTCCTAAACGTCGAATTCACTTCACCCAACCCATATATATTGGCCTCCTCAGGGACCTTAGTCGACAACTCAAGATACTGCTCCTTGAACACCATCTTCGAGCCGATTGAATCAAACAACCTGTTCCCCGGCTCTCCCACACGCGACACAGAGAACCCAAATGGCTTCGTCGTATATTCGACCTCAAGGCCAGGCCACCACGCATCCGCGACCCCCTCCGAGCCGTCCGGGTCGGTCTCAATCACCTCTCGGGGCACAGTCCACCTGGTCCCAGCGGCATCGCCGATGAGCACGCGCGTACGCGTGGGGGTCTGATGCTCGACGCTGAGGCGGAGCTTGTGCACGTCCGGGCCGAGATCGGAGGTCGGTGGATTGGCCAGCGTCAAATCGGCGTCGAAGGTATGTTGCGTGGTGGTCGGGTTGGTTAGGGCATAGCGCGTAATAATGGTCGGGAGGTAGTCGTTCACAACCTCGGTCGCCGCAGGGCGGGGAGTCGTGGTGTGAGCATTAAGCGTTGGTCTAGAGGTTGGGCGGAGGAGGGAGGAAAGAGTGTGAAGCGGTTGTCGTTTCACGATGCGGAAGAGGGAAGGAAGAACATTGCGAGATACCTTGACATTGCGAATGGGGCGAGCAGTGAAGCGTGGAAACGAGAAGCGCGCTGTGTTTTAAAGTTTCAAAAGGCAGTCCTGCGAAACTCGGCTTACTTAACCTTCGCGTCCAATCCAGGCAATCCAGGTTCGCCCCATTTCTCAACGTTGTCTACGCCCTGGCCTGGGCGGTTTGCCTAATCAAAGCGCCAATCTCAATAACCTAACGGTAATTGTATGGACTAGTGCGTAAATCATGATCCACAAAGACCAGAAGATAGGAGTGGTATTATCCCCTTGATAGATCGCCGCCCCGTGACTAAGTAAAACATCGACAGTTTATTTTACCCTACACATTAAAACAACCCCATTTGAGAAAAAAGGGGGAGGGAAAGACTAAATGTAAAAAGGTTCCACGATCCCGCAAAAAGGGAGAAAAAAAAAAGGGGGGGGGGAGATACCATGGCCCAGAACAATTTGCTTGTGTTTTGTGAAATTTAAAGACAGAAAAATATTCACAGAAGGGCAAAAAGAATAAAAAAAATAAAAATAAAAAAAAAACCACCACCACTTTTAATACCCCCTTACCATTTACGAGAACAGCCTTTTCTCATACGAGTGCAACCCGTGTACCCCGCCCTCCAACTGCGCGGCGGGCGTCCTCTTCTCGAATCTAATCTTTCCACCATCCACATTCTCTCTCAGCTCCCTCACAGACCTAGCGCCGATATCCTGTAGCCCATGTTGCAACCCGGTAGCGAGGTAGGGTACGAACTTGCGGATGGACCCCTTATCGACAACGGCGCCCGCCACGCCCTGCGCGACCTTGACGGCGTCCCCCTCGGAGAAGTAACGCTTTGTGGCTGCATTCCCGTCCTTGGACGATCCCTTGTCCTTCTCCATGGCATCGATGGACCCCATCCCACGGTACTTCTTGAGCCTCTTCCCCTCGTGATAGAAGTATTCGCCTGGTGACTCGGTCGTGCCAGCGAGAAGCCCTCCCATCATGACGGCGGATGCACCGAGGGCGAGGGCCTTGGTGATGTGACCAACGTTCTGGATGCCGCCATCGGCAATGACGGGGACGCCGAACCTGTTGGCGAACTGGGCGACGCGGTAGACAGCGGTCCCCTGCGGCCGGCCGACGGCCATGACTTCTTGCGTGATGCAAATAGAGCCAGAGCCCATGCCGACGCGGATCCCGTCGGCGCCCGCCTGGATCAGATTGGCAGCCTGCTCGCGTGTGACAACATTGCCGGCCACGACCTGCAGCCGCGAATGCACCCGTTTGATATACTTGATCATGTCAATCTGGTAGAGAGAGTTACCCTGTGACGAGTCGAGGACCACAAGGTCAAGCCCGGCGTTCACCAACTTCTGGAGACGGTCCTTGTCGTCCGGGCGTGTGCCGATCGCGGCGCCGCAGAGGAGCTGCTTGGAGTCTGGGGATTTGGAGGCTAGCGGGAAGTTGAGGTTCTTGAGGAGGTCGGAGCGCGCTAAGAGCGAGACGAGGTGGCCGTTGTCGTCAATGATAGGGAGCTTGCCCTTCTTCGAGGAGCGAAGGATTTCGTTAGCTTCCTCGAGGGTCACGCCTTGGTGTGCAGTGACGAGATCGGTGACCATGACGTGCTTGAGCGCCGTGGCATCGTCCTTGTGGAATTGAATATCGCGCGAGGTCACGATACCGATCAGCTTGCCGTTGAGCTTGCCGGTTTCTGATGATTATGGTGATGGTGGTGGACAGAAAAGGATGTCACGGTCGTGAGAAAGATATCCTTCACCTCCCCAGCCCGTCAAACACACTCACTCATACGCAGGCCGACGAACGAATCAGATTCAACATCTTTGTCCCCAAGGACACCTCTCTCGAGGTAGTCCATTGATAAAATCTTCGGAAGAACGAAAGTAATTTTGCTTCATCACATCGAAAACCCTCCATGGCCTTGCTCCCCCTTCTCCCCCTCTCTTCGCGTCACCCAGCTAAAGACTCACCAGTGATGGGGATCCCGCAGAAACCAAACTTAGCCTTGATCTCACGGACGTTACCGACGACGTGATCGGGACTCAGGACCACCGGGTCGGCGATAAACCCGTTTTCGAACATTTTCACCTTGCGCACCATCTCCGCCTGCTCTTCCGCGGAGCAGTTGTGGTGGATAATGCCGATGCCACCCAGAAGCTGATTGATGAGATTGCGAAAGTGCGTTGTGTCGGAGGCGGGGAGTTCGTTGATAGTGAGGTTCGTGACATCCTCACACAATGTATATAAAATCGACAGCGTCTCGTTGCACGCTCTTCATAACCATTTCCCCACCCCATGACTCAACTCACCGCCATGTTGATCGCCATATCCGTCTCCGTCACGGTGTCCATGGGCGAGCTCATGAACGGGGTCTTGAGGGTAATCTTTTTGGTGATGCGAGACTCAAGCGACACCTGATCGGCAGGGAAGTCAATATACCCGGGCAGAATCAAGAAGTCATTGTAGGTTAAGCCGCCGTTGACCTTCTCGTCCAATAGCTCCGCGGCTGCCAGGCCGTCACCAGAGGCATACTCGGACAGGTACGAGGTCGCCTTGTCGGCGCGGAGGAACTCGGTGGGGACGACCATAGTGTTTCTGTTTATGTGGCTTTATTGAATAGGACGCGGGAAGAGGAGGTTCTTTTACAAAAGATATATACACAGGCACGACGCGGAACTAGGGTAATGCGGGTAAGCACGGGTTACCAGAAAACCGAAGGAGGGCGCGAGGGTGCATCGTTTATATACCCCCTCACCCCCTGCGTGAGAGTAGACAGGTAGTACTAAGCCACAGGAAAAAGAAAAAAAAAAGGGGGGAAAGGGAAAAAACAAA
>RBNI01003752.1:0-15277 GCA_003990745.1 Jimgerdemannia flammicorona
TTTTTTTCTTCTTTTTTTGTTGAATTGAATCTGGCCACCTACTTGAATAGCTAGGCACCGTAATAACAGTGGCCAAATAAATAATTCGAAAAGGACAATATGATGAAAACCGCAGCTCTCATGAGTTGCAAATATTTGATAACGTCAATTTGCAAAGGAACCTGATGCGTGATGATCAGCAGTTAATGACGGTTGTTTGGCGTTAAATTTAAGCTTATCTCTAGACTAAAAGGGTAGATCAAATTTTAGGCACAATCGAATTAAACGCCACCAATCATTTACAACGCCACCGGACATCATGTGCTCTCAGATCAGGTTACTTTACGCCCGCTGTTAAATGGACAATAACCTTCTCCTGACCTCGTGAAATCACTTGATAACCAACTCGCGGCCTCGTCCGCTTCTGCCGACGCGCCACACCTGGTGCTCCGCAAAACCCGACCCGACCGGTCCACACTTCTGGAATCGTTTCTCGGCATCCTATCATCTAAATTTGAACTTCCTCGATTTGCCATCCAAATGTATTACGATGGATTGCGTTGTCATGATTAGTGAACTGAACGTTTCCATCATTTCTCGCCGATGCGACATCCAAATTTGATGAGGTTCTTTAGAACCGCCTTCATTAATAATCAAAATCATTGAACTTAGGCGGTGCGTTGAGAAACGATAGAGCCCTGAGGGGCGGACCGGTCGGGTCGGATGCAGTGCACATGGTTATAACTGAGGTTAGATGTCTAATTTGTCATTGCCTATACGTCAATTCGGATCCTTCCGTCAAACCCCCAACAAATAACAGCGAACCCGCAGAGGTCCTTCGCATTTATTTCGGACGCTGCAATAAACTGTCATTTTCTGGCCCGCACCCATGGCTCGCTGGCCGCCTCAAACCCAAGCACATGGCATACTGCGAATGCACAGGTCTTACCGTTAATGCAACGAAAAGAGCCTCTCCGGAACGACATATGCAGTGTGACTTAACAAAAAACAATGGGAGTACGGCGGCCTTCAAAAGCTTCCACTCGAGAATAACGGCGAGTTGATCTCTACGCAGATAGAGTACATAAGGCGAAGCTGGTTTGTCGACAAGTAGATCATAGACGTCGTGCCTGAATCAATCCTTGTTCGTCTCGTCTCGTCTACCACATGATCTAATGGATAGAGGGCGACAATTTGATGGCAGAAATATTGGGATACGTGTGTAGGCCGCAAAAAATTATCATTGGAATCGATACATGACCCAAGGATTATTGCTTTCATCGCTTTCAAACTGGTAGGTCAGGTAATACTCGCACTGCGATGTTGGGCCAAGCCGAGCCATGGCCATTGGATACCGGCAGCTGCCTAGATAGCGAGAGCTGAGGCGAGGATGGACAGGGGGGAATGAAATAAGTTTGAAATGAGATGCTGGCGAGATGTTCGAATGTTGGGGTCGTTCTTCATACGTTCGGGTTACGCACACCTTCGGTAAGTTACTGCATCCGGTGTTCGGCACGAAGGTCCTTGAGTTGTTTGCCGAAACACAAAGTAGAAAATTCAGGAGGTTTCTCTCCCCCTTCTCGTCACCAGGGGGGCCCCTTCCCCCTTTTTTTGTTGAATCGAATATTCACTGCAACGCGAGCATGACCATCTCTGTCATTTTGCATCTGATTTAACTGCGAAACACATAGAATTGAATCCTTGTATGGTTTCTTCTATTGGTAGTCATTGCGCGTGATGGTCGGGTGTCATAGCAAAATTTGCACCTTTCATTATGGTAAACACGATGTGCAAACGGCCTCACAAATTCGTTGTCACACACATGTGACCATTCGGGGAACTGACGCGGGTTCTGAGGTCATAGAACCACATTAGTTTGCTCCAGGCGATGGGAGCTAAACGCATATTTGGTTTTACTTGCAGGAGTGATTCAAGAAGGCAGGTTGTGAACTATGGAAGGTAACCCCATGGGTGACAAAATGCCCCTTACCCAACTTGGCGTAGCACCAATAAGCATACATTAAGCACGATACATATATAAAGTTCCCTTTTCCTAGAAGCGGCTTTCGCTACATCTCGGCTACCGACCATATACCAGACAAACTCGAGCTTGAAAATGAGCACGAGCCTGCAAAACCTGGATCCACAAAGTATGTAGGAATGAAGCGCATTATATTTTTATATTTGTCTGTCTAGTGTTCCAGCTAACAACCAGGTGTATAAATTTCATTTAATACTCTATAGGCAATGGTATTGGCGAGAATAGAGTCAAGGAATTAGCCGAAGCACTGAAAACAAACACGAGCCCAACATCAACATCTTCTGATCACACGCCAGACCAAGTTACCCAAACCGTCCAGCATAAGGCATGCATACCATGTCGCCGGAAAAAGAAAGGCTGCCCGCACGTCAATGAGAACGCCCGTAAGAGGAACGTTCCCGGCGTTGTGTGTGCCCGCTGCAAGATTCTAAAGAAAACGTGCAAGGGTGTTCCATGCCGCCGTTGTCGAGAAGCCGGAGAATCCTGCCAACCTCAGCCGGAAAGGAGGTTAACGAAAAAGGCCCAGATAACTGTCCAGCGGTCTCGCTCCCGTTCCGAAAGTCTAGAAATAATCGCAACCACGTCCGGGTCATCCTGTATGGCATTCGTAGAAACGATTCCCCGCGATACCGTTCAAACGGCGGCGAACGGAGAAACGACACAACATCAAATGCCGACACATCTAACGGCGCTCTCGCCGTCGACTCAGCTGATTATCTACAATGCGGCCCACGCCGCGCGGCCACCAACGGACGGTGAAACATCCAATAGTCTGCTTTGCGTCCGCTGTCAAGTGGACGACAACCTTTCCTTGGCTTCACGGAACCACCGCAACCAACTCGCGGTCTCGCCGGCCACTCGCTCCGCCGCTAGACAAGTTCGAGAGGTAACCCCGCTCGAGACAGCAACACAGCGTCAAGCCTTCCGCTCCAAGATTAGATTTACTCTTCGGTCTATTTCAAGCGCCATCGCATCCATATGCGCAGAACGGTTACTGCCAAGGATTGTCAGTGACATCGTGGAGGACCTAACCCAAGGATCTTTTGCGACAACATTTACACCGCATGTGATGCAGTGTAAATGGTTGCAACCGGAGCTGGATTCCCGCTTTGTCATCGCCGCTTCAGACGATGCAGTCTGCGAGGTTCTCGATATGGTCTGTCAACTGGGAACCTTCCTCGAAAGGGCTCGTACTTTACGAAGCCATCCGACCATTGAAGACGATGTAAAGGCCTTTCTAGGGATTTTGAAAGAGATCCAAGATGCATTTCAGATTAAGGTATGTAGTGGATGCTCTCAAATGCTCTCTGAATTCTTTGAATTTGATTGGGAGCCACTGAGAGTTTGTAAAGATACTATCAAGGGGTTTATGATATGGCGTACATTGGTTTGGTATGACTGTATATGCCTGCATAATGAGCTCTGTCTCGGACCTCATTATGCGGATCTCACCAATTTTTCGGTTAAGGTGACCGATATTACGGATATAATTTTCTTTGGTTATCATATATGAGACCACATAAGCATTCTTTAGTGTAGGAATTATGATTTACAATTATAAATATTATCAAATTATGTATATCTTCGGATTCCGTTTAGTCAGCTTTTTCCGACTCCCAACATTGGTTTCATCTGGCATCTCGTGAGTGACCGCCAGTCGATGAACCTCATTCGATACATTACATGAAACGAACTGGCGATGGCGATGCACAGAGGCAGGGAGTGCTGTCGCGTTAGGGAGGTCTTGAGTTTTACTGGACTCGCGGATTGTTGAGTCAGAAGCTCTGCTATTCTGGTTGGACCTGGCATTGAAGATATTGAGGCTGAGATATATCGAGGCTGTGTTGAGTTGGCTCGGCTCGAAGATTCTTTGTTTATATAATTGAACATATACGTATGCATGCTGCAGGAAGAGAACGGAGGCATTTGCCGGTGTATTCAAAAGCTTTGGGTTTGCAAATAGCAGATGATCCGTATATACGTTGGAGGAGGATACTACCGAACCAAGCTATGGCAGCCCTCAGCGGGATAAAGTCGCCAGCGACAGTGCGCGCTTCAAGGTCGTCCTCGCTGAGCTCAGAATTAGAGTATCGGTTCGGGGCCAGCTGTGAATTGCACGAATACATTCAGGACAATTTTGCCAAACAAACCGGCGACATTTTTTAAAAGCCAACAAAAAAGCAACGCTTCGATGGCAATCCGTACCGTCGTTGTCGCAAGCATGCTATCCTGTGTTTCAACTCCAATACCTACCGTGCTGCCATCGAATCTCGGTGCGTACTCTTGACTTCCGCTTCACGGCTGACCGCTGCGCAATATGTATTCAAGAGTGTGATGGCTTTCAAAAGCTTACTTTCTCCAATTCCCGGATTAACCTTCATTGACGTGGATGAACGTAACCCTTCCGAGACTGTAATTTCCCTTGCAAGATGAATGAATAAATACATCTAAATTTGAACCTTTTTTTTTTTTTTTTTTTTTTTGGCGATTTTCAATGCCTGTCAAGGAAGCTGAAAGGCCATTGAGGGAAATTGAACGTACGTATTTATGATGGCGATATTTGGGATACGTATTGGACCTGAGACATGGCCTAAGGACCTTTTTATTTTTCTTCTTGTGGTGAGATTTGAAAGTTCCATGAGACATGGAAATGGAATAAGGTTTTTGAGATGAATTTGCTTTTGTTGAAAAGATGCTTGATGAGATATTTGAAATATGGTGGGGATCGGAATATTGGAAAGGCTTATGCACTCCTTCAGTGTCCTACTGCGTCTTGCATTCAGCGTCGAAGGTGATTTTGGAAGCTAGTCACCGTAAATAAATAATTCGAAAGGACATGGCGACAACTAGGTTGTAAACATTTGATAATGTCATTTGCACCTGATATATCAATGGATCGAGAACACTCATGGGCCAGCAGGTAATGTGATTTTTCCAATTTATTGAACCGCAGCAATGCTCACGTGGTCGTAATACTTCGTTAGCTCGTTAAGAATAGACTTCATTCCCAACAGCCTATCGAGTTTTTCGTCCACCAGGTCGAGCCGGGGTTCTCTTGTATGATTGGAACGTCATCCCTTCATGCAATTTTTACCCAAAATAAAAAATATATACATATGAATATTTGCAATGTATCGCTCCCCCTTTCTTATCTCGCGGAAAATCGATTTGGCGTTCGTCTCGTCGTCATGATCCAGCATCTTTGGATTAGTGACCTTTGTCAACGTGCGGCGTAGGAATGGAGGTTGTGAACTATGGAAGGTAACCCCATGTGCGACTAATACCTCCTTATACTGCTTTCTCCCTATTACGACTAAGAGGGTGGGGGACTGTTTGAAGCACTGGTATTAGAAATTACAAGTATATACATCCCATATGACAATCATAGCAGCGAATCCCTCGCGATATCGTTCAAACGGCGACGAACAGAGAAAAAACGCCACATCTAGCGGCGCTCTCGGCGTCGATCAACCTGGTGGACACGGCTCTCTGGAAAAGACTCTATAATTTACTTTGCGCCCGTTGTTAAGTGGGCAATTGACCTCGTGAAATCACTTGTCGGCCTCGCCAACAGCTCCGACGAATAACTCCGCTTCTGCCGACGTGCTCAAAAACCATCCGACCGGTCCCGCCCTTTTAATCGTTTCTCCGCATCACATTATCTGAAATTGACCTCAATTTTGCCATGCTAATTATTGTGTTGTCATGGCTGGTCATGACCAGTGAATTGAACGTTTTCCATGTTCTTTAGAACGCCTTAATTACCCCTTCCCAGCACAATTAGAAATCATTGAATTCTGGCGGTGCATTGTTGAGAAACGATGAAAAACGTCCAACAGGAGTAGGGTTTTATCACATGGCACCAAGCCTTCCACTTCAATAAACTGCTATTTCCTGGCCCGCAGCCACGGCTCGCTGGCCACCTCGAAACCCAGGCATGTAACATACTACAAATACTGTTAATGCGACGAAAGAGCATCTCCCGGAACGACATATACTATGTGATTCGACAAAAGCAATGCGTCGATGGCATGTATTAAGGAGTACGACGGACTGGCTGTAGTCGTCTGGCGCCCGAGATTATCACGCACGTCCTGACCAGATGTCCTGACCTCTTTCAAAGCTTCCGCTCGAGAATAGAGAGGTCGCGTGAATGCTTTTTAATGGATAAGATCTCAACGTACCCCTATATTCCTCATATTTCCCAGAGGTTTGAATATACCATCGGAATGACCGACATTGCTTGAGGCCAGGTAATTATGACTAGTCGTACCTGTTTCGTTTCGCACCAGTTTAAACGTTAAGCGCCAGTTTTTAGTTTAGTACCTGTTTCAGTGTAGTACCCTATATACGTCGTTTGCCCCGCTGTACCTATCTCCAAGGGTGCTTCGCCAGTTAAGGTGTTAGCAATTGTAATCCTTTTACGCATCCCTCCCGCCCATTCCCCTGTCAATACATATATGGTTGGCCTCTTCGCGCTGAAGCACGAATGGCGGGCCTTGGAAGCGTTTTTACGCTTCATATAAGCCAAACCCATGTTGCGCCGTGTTTTTTTTTTTTTTCGTCCTCTTCTTTTCCTTTTCCCTTTGATCATGTTGGGGTTTCTTTCTCGGTTATTCGGACAATTACGCACAAGGACACTCTGCAGTGCAACTGTGCGGGTTACCATCCTGAATCCGTCATTTTGCATATGATAATCAAATGACAGTGCCACCTAATACACCTACCCCTACGAGTATTGAATCCTTGACGGCCCTCCCACCAATGGCCATTGCGCGTGATGGTCAGCGGCTGCAGCAGAGGTTGCATTATTATTATGGCAATAATAATATAAACGATCGGCAGTTCCTATAGCCGTAGCAGCCTTTTCTGGGTGGCACACGTGATATTTCTCGGTCCGAACCGGTGCCGGTCCAGTCCTCGACCGACTACCCATTAAGCCTAGTACAAGGAACATATCAAAAGAGTTATATGCTGACTAAAGATCGGTTCTAAAGTCTTACGAAATAACGTATAGTGTGGTAATTGCTTCCAAAAAAAATTGGAGGGCTGAAACGCCAAGAGCACGCACTGAATGCATGAGAGCTACCTTCCAATCAAAACACGCCTTAATGTAAAGCATGTTTTTGAAAAATTGCGCCTCATATATTGAAAGCGAGCTGCATTGTGGAGTTTTTATTTGTTTGCATATCTACGTGTCTGCATTTGCTTTGCTTGCGACAGTGATCCAAGAAGTCAGACCTCCGCTCCACATATCACGTTACACCCTCCGACTCCACCCGACTTACGGTGGCATATATTTGCTGATAATCTAATGGTTCGATTTTCACCGATGGTGTGCGGCACAGGAATGGCTGTGAACTATGGAACATAACCCCATACAAAACACATCCTAATACCACCTTTTCTCTATAAAATCACAACAACGTAAGGATATAACATATAGGGACCTAACGGAAACGGGTTCCGACGCATGTAGGCTTTTTTTTGTTTCCAAAGAATGCTGTCGAAAATTCCAAGCCATAAGTATATAAGCACTCTTTTCCTTGGAACGGTTTTCGGTCCTTTTCAACTGCACCTTCACTACCCACGAGTTCAAACACCAATACCGGCTCTGACCACATGCCACCCCAAACCACGAGCTCAAGGCCAATATCGGCTCCCGACCACGTGGACCAACTCACCTCAATATCGATACCGCCTCTCGATCACATTCCAGACCAAGTCATTCCAACCGTCCAGCACAAGGCATGTATGTCATGCCGCCAGAAAAAGAAAGGCTGCCCCCATGTCAATGAGAACGTCCGTAAGAGGAATGTGCCTGGCATTGTGTGTGTCCGCTGCAAGAATCTCAAGAAAACGTGCATGGGTGTTCCATGCCGCCGTTGCCGAGACGCTGGAGAATCCTGCCAACCCCAGCCGGATAGGGGGTTAACGAAAAAGGCCCAGCTAGTTGGTCAACGGTCTCGCTCCCGTTCCGAGAACCTAGAGATAATTGTGGCTCGACAACCTTTGCCGCAACGGGCATCACAAACCACGGCCAGCCCGTCCCGTATGGCATTTACAGAAACGATTCCCGTCGATACCGTTCAAACGGTGATGAACGGAGAAACGGCGCCACATCAAATGCCGACACATCTAGCGGCGCTCTCGCCATCTACTCAACTGATTATCTACAACGCGGCCCACGCAACATCCATACTATGTGCAAAATGTAAAGCTCCCCGGCAAACATCCCATAGTCTACTTTGTGCCCGCTGTCAAGGCGACAGTTTTTCCCTCCGCGCCACCCTTGGCAACCAACTCGCGGTCTCACCGGCCGCTCGCTCCGCCGCCGAGGTAACCTCGCTCGAGACAACACAGCGCCAAGCCTTCTGCTCGAAGATTAGATTTACCCTTCAGTCTATTTCAAGCGTCGTCTTAGCCATATGTGCAGAACGATCACTGCCAAGGATTGTCAATGACATCGTTGAAGACCTAACCCAAGGATCATTCGCGGCAGCATTTTCGCCTCATGTGATACAATGTAAATGGTTACAACCGAAGCTGGATGACCGCTTTGTCATTGCCGCCTCGGACGGTGCAGCCCGTGAGGTTCTCGATATAGTCTGTCGGTTAGGAACCTTTCTCGAAAGAGCTCGTGTTTTACGAAGTCACCCGACCATTGAAGACGATGTAAAGGCCTTTCTAGGGATTTTGAAAGAGATCCAAGATGCATTTCAGATCAAGGTGTGTAGTAGATGCTCACAAGCGCTCTCTGAATTCTTTGAATTTGATTGGGAGCCACTGAGAGTTTGTAAGGATACCATCAAGGGGTTTATGATATGGCGTACTTTAGTTTGGTATGACTGTATATGTCTATATGAGCTCTGTATCGGAGCCCATCATGCTGATCTTACCAATTTTTCGGTGAAAGTGACCGATATTGCGGATATGAATTTCTTTGGTTATCATATATATGATCCTCATAAGCATTCTATAGACTAAGCATTACAAATTTCCTCATAAATATTTTAAAGAATCTACTGGAATTAAATTATTTTTTGCAAATCGCCGTAAATCGTGGCTTTGGGCCCAGTTAGCCATTTTGGGCGCGGACCGATTAACTTTCTTTTTCCGACGTTGATCCGGCGTCGTGTGAGGATTGTCCGTCATTCGATATATTATATGAAGCGAACTGGTGATAACGATGCACAGAGGCAGGGAGTGCTGTCGCGTTAATCGCTGAGCGCGGTTAGAAATTTTCCAAACATCGCTTCGAATTAGGCATAACCCTGACGCCCAAGTAATCTGATACGAACCCTCCTAGTATATATATACGCTCTCCCTGTCCCAAATCCCCGTAAATAAACCGCGGCATGGAATACCTCCTAGACGTCGTCAACGGGGCCCATGACGGCATACCAAAATTCATCCGTTGCCCTACATGCGAAGCGTCCAACTGGACGACAAGGTGCACCAGTCTACCTCAACTCGGATACTCCCGTCAATCTCCCAAAAAATAACAGCGAACCCCATGGAGGTCATTCTCATCTCCCGCCATTTGTTTCGGACGCTGCGATCGACTGTCATTTCCTGACCCGCATCCACGGCTCGCTGGCCGCCTCGAATCCTAAGCATGTGCCACACTGCAGATGCACACATCTTACCATTAATGCGACGAAACAAGCGTTTCCCAGAACGGTATAGGCAGATTTCAATGTCAGAAAAAGCAATGCGTCGATGGCAATCCGTGCCGTCGTTGTCGCAAGCATACCATCCTGTGTTTCAACTCCAATACCTACCGTGCCACTATCAAATCTCAATGTGAACTCTTCGCTTCACGGCGTTAACCGCTATGCGATATGTATTCAATAGTACGGCGGTTTCCAAAAGCTACACCTTCTCCGAGTTTCTGAATTAATTGTAACTTTGCAAGATTGTAATTTCCTACATCTAAATTTAAACAAAATAAAGTCTAATTTTTTTTTTTTTTGCCGAATTTCAATGCCTGTCGAGGAAGCTGAAAGGTCATTGAAGGAATTTGAGCGTACGTATTAATGATAGCAGTATTTGGGATACCAGTTATGTTGTATGTAGGACACAACAAATTGCCATTGGAATCGAGACATGGCCTATGGGCTTCTACTTACATTGCTTACAAACTGGTAGGTCATGTAATACTCGCGCTACTACGTTGGGCTAAGCCGAGTCATGGTCATTGGGTACCAGCAGTTGCCTGGATAATGAGGGCTGAGGCGAGGATAGACAGGACAAATGGTGCAAACTCTGCTATGACCGCAGGCCATCACGCGTAATGGTCTCCTTTCATCCTCGCGGGGCTATATCACACGGCACCAAGCCTTCCGCTTCACGATAATATTCACCCTTCAGTGCCATGGTGGCCATATGCTACTACCAAGAATCGCCAGTGACATTGTGGAGGATATAACTCAAGAATCGTATTCGGGCCTCCCGTTGACGTGAGCTAGGAGATGTTCCATGTTGGGACTGGGAAAGCGTATATACGTAGGTGGAGTTTAGGCCTCAGGGTTATGCCTAATTCGAAGTGGTGTTTGGACAATTTGAATCACGAACGATGAGTGCTCAGCGGTTAATTGTCGCTCGGTGGCTAACCGTTGCTCGGTGGCCAATCGTTGCTCGGCGGTCTTGGCTAAGCGGTTGCCCTGTTCATGTCTCTATGAAACACATCCGATTTCACTGATTTCTGGCTTGTTGGCAAGCCGGTTCGAATGCGCTAACGCAGGCTTTTAAAAAATGTCGCCGATTTGTTTGGCAAAATTGTCCTGAATGTATAGGTCGTGCAATTCACCAGCTGGCCCCGGACTGATACTCTGTATTCTGAGCTCAGCGAGGACGACTTTGAAGCGCGCCGTCGCTGGCGACTTTATCCCGCTGAGGGCTGCCATAGCTTGGTTCGATAGAATCCTCCTCCAACGTCACGGATTATCTGCTATTTGCAAACCCAAAGCTTTTGAATAAACCGGCAAATGCCTCCGTTCTCTTCCTGCAGTATGCATACATATATATTCGATTATATAAATAAAGAATCTCCGAACCGAACCAATTTAACACAGCCTCGATATACATATCTCAGTCTCAATATCTTCAATGTCAGGTCCAACCAGAATAGCAGAGCTTCTGACTCAACAATCCGCGAGTCCAGTAAAACTCAGGATCTCTCTAACGCGACAGCGCTCCCTGCCTCTGTGCATCATCGCCGCCAGTTCGTTTCATGTAATGTATCGAATGAGGTCCATTGACTGGCGGTCACTCATGAGGTGCCAGATGAAACCGATGTTTAGGAAGGTTGGTTCTCGGGTGTCGGAAAAGGCTGACTAAATAGAATCCGAAGCCGTGTATACATATACATAATTTGATAATATTTATAATTGTAAATCATAATTCCTACACTTAAAGAATTCTTATGTGGTCATATATATGATAGCCAAAGAAAATTATATCCGTAATATCGGTCACCACCGAAAAATTGGTGAGATCTGCATAATGAGGTCCGAGACAGAGCTCATTATGCAGGCATATACAGTCATACCAAACCAATGTATGCCATATCATAAACCCCTTGATAGTATCTTTACAAACTCCCAACAAAATTCAAAGAATTCAGAGAGCACTTGAGAGCATCCACTACATACCTTGATCTGAAATGCATCTTGGATCTCTTTCAAAATCTCTAGAAAGGCCTTTACATCGTCTTCAATGGTCGGATGGCTTCGTAAAATACGAGTCCTTTCGAGGAAGGTTCCCAGCTAACAGACCATATCGAGAACCTCACAGGCTGCGTTGTCGTCCACTTGACAGCGGATGCAAAGCATACTATCGGATGTTGGCCGGGGAGTCTTGCATCTTGTACGTTTCACCGTCCGTTGGTGGCCGCGCGGTGTGGGCCACATTGTAGATAATCAGTTAAGTCGACGGCGAGAGTGCTGCTAGATGTGTCGGCATTTGATGTTGTGTCGTTTCTCCATTCGCTGCCATTTGAACGGAATCATTTATACGAATGTCATACAGGATGACCCGGACGTGGTTCTAGACTTTCGAAATGGGAGCGAGACTGCTGAACAGTTATCTGGGCCTTTTTCGTTAACCTCCTTTCCGGCTGAGGTTGGCAGGATTCTCCGGCTTCTCGACAACGATGGCATGGAACACCCTTGCACGTTTTCTTGAGAATCTTGCAGCGGGCACACACAACGCCGGGAACGTTCCTCTTACGGGGGTTCTCATTGACATGCGGGCAGCCTTTCTTTTTCCGGCGACATGGTATGCATGCCTTATGCTGGACGGTTTGGGTAACTTGGTCTGGCGTGTGATCGGAAGATGTTGATGTTGGGCTCGTGTTTGTTTTCAGTGCTTCGGCTAATGCCTTGACTTCATTCTCGCCAACACCATTGCCTATAGAGTGTTAAATGAAATGTATACCCTACGAGTATTGAATCCTTGTATAGTCTCTTCTATTAATGGTCATTGCACGTGATGGTCAGCGGCTACAGCAGAGGTTGCATTATTATTATTGCAATAAAAACATAAACAATCGGCAGTTCCTATAGCCTGGGTAGCACACATGACATTTGTCATTCGCATATAAAAGCACTCTTTTTCTTGAAGCAGTTTTCGCTCCTTTTCAGCTGCACCTCCACTACCTATGAGCTCAAACACCAACATTGGCTCCCAACCACATGCCACCCCGACCCATGGGCTCAAGCCCAACATCGGCTCCCGACTACGTGGACCAACTCACCTCAACATCGACTCCCGACTACTTGGACCAACTCACCTCAACATCGGCTCCAGACTATGTGGACCAACTCACCTCAACATCAGCTCCAGACTATGTGGACCAACTCACTTCAACATCGACACCATCTCCCAGTCATATGCCAGACCAAGTCATCCCAACCGTCCAGCATAAGGCATGCGTACCATGTCGCCGGAAAAAGAAAGGCTGCCCGCACGTCAATGAGAACGCCCGTAAGAGGAACGTTCCCGGCGTTGTGTGTGCCCACTGCAATATTCTCAAGAAACCGTGCAATGGTGTCCCATGCCGCCGTTGTCGAGAAGCCAGAGAATCCTGCCAACCTCAGCCGGAAAGGAGGTTAACGAAAAAGGCCCAGATAACTGTCCAGCGGTCTCGCTCCCGTTCCGAAAGTCTAGACATAATCGCAACCACGTCCGGGTCATCCTGTATGACATTCGTAGAAACGATTCCCCGCGATACCGTTCAAATGGCGGCGAACGGAGAAACGACACAACATCAAATGCCGACACATCTAGCGGCACTCTCGCCGTCGACTCAACTGATTATCTACAATGCGGCCCACGCCGCGCGGCCACCAACGGACGGTGAAACATCCACATCATGTACAAGATGCAAGACTCCCCGGCCAACATCCAATAGTCTGCTTTGCGTCCGCTGTCAAGTGGACGACAACCTCTCCTTGGCTTCACGGAACCACCGCACCGCCCTTGGCAACCAACTCGCGGTCTTGCCGGCCACTCGCTCTGCTCCTGGACAAGTTCGAGAGGTAACTCGAGACAGCAACACAGCGTCAAGCCTTCCGCTCCAATATTAGACTTATCCTCCAGTCCATGTCAAGCGCCATCGCGACCATATGTGCAGAATGGCCACTGCCAACGACATCGTAGAGGACCTACCCAAAGGATCGTTCGCGGCATATTTACACCTCATGTGATGCATTGTGAATGGTTACAACCGGAGTTGGATGACTGCTTTATCATCGCCGCTTCAGACGATGCAGCCCGTGAAGTTCTCAATATAGTCCGTCAACTGGGAACCTTTCTCGAAAGGGACTCGTGTTTTACGAAACCATTCGACCATTGAAGACGATGTGAGAGCTTTTTTAAGAATTTTGAAAGATATTCAAGATGCATGTATGTGGTGATGCTCTCAAGCACTCTATGAATTCTTTGAATTCGATTAGGAGCAACTGAGAGTTTGTAAGGACACCATTAAGGGGTTTATGATATGGCGTATGTTAGTTTGGTGTGATGTATATGTCTACATAATGAGCTCTGTGTCGGCGCTCCTTTCTTCGCTACCTTACTGGTCACAAGGTTTGGTAGGCAACCTTCCGAGTCCCCTTTCCCCTATTATTACCCCCTCTACCTCAGGTTGGTTTGCTGTGCCTGCATGGGCATGGTGGGAGGAGGGCAATGGTGATGAGTTGCCCCTTTATCAGTGTTGGATCAGTGTCTTCTCCACTTTTTCGTAGTTTCTGGTACCTCTGGCTGCATCTGGGGTGTACCCATTTTGGTGCAGCGCTTTCTTCCTTCTGCCATCATCAACAAGGTGTCGTCTCTGGTGTGTCATGGACTACATAGGGTGTCGGCCGACCTTGGGCGTCAAGTGCCAGTGTAGGTTACCTGCAGGTTATTCGGTGCCTGTGGTGGGGCCCTCTGAGCTTTGGCGAGCTTCCCAATGAGCACGGCACTGGCATAGGTGACTGTTTTTTGGGTGGAGTCGGGATGGGAGGGGAGATGGCCGTCACAGATAGGAGGAAGGGCGATAACGGTGAACCAGTGGGGTGCCAGGCTGGGGGCGGTCATTGGGGATGGGGCGAACATTATTTCGGTGGGGCCTTTTGATTGGCTAGTAGGGGGTGGGATGGTGCAGGGGCCGGCATCCTGGCTGTACCCAACTGGAACCAGGAGCTGATACAGCAATGCGATCGAGGCCTGCAGGCTTAGGGAGTGGGACCTTCCTCATTTGGCAGTACCTGATTGGAACCGGGAGCTGACACAGCAACATAATCGAGGCCCGCAGGCTCAGGGAGTGGGAGTGGGGTCTTTTCAGACCTTAGCCCATATGTCAGTCCTTTTGAGGAGGGTTCTACATATAAGTCCTTTACTCACCTGCTTTGAATCTATTTTGCTTTCTGTTGGTTAGTTGGGGGGTTTTTCTTTGCCTTGGGCTTTCACTTAGAGTTCGGGGGGCTATTCTTTATTCAGTCCCGGCACTGCTAGATCTGACGCATAGGTGTGCTCTCGCGTGTGTTCACAATGATCCAGCCCTGGTGAGCAGACAAGTCTAGTTTATGTCGAGGGGGTCGACTTAGCTGGTGTTCGACTGGCATAACTGGAGCGGTGGGACTGCTGGACAATTTAGTAGCCTAGGTTAATGGGGGGATAGTGTTCGATGGGTGGTGGGGGAGGGTTTTGGCCTATATAGTCTAGGTTCCCTTTCAATAAAAATCCGCGGGGCTTTGAGTCCGTTAAAAA
>RBNI01003753.1:0-15276 GCA_003990745.1 Jimgerdemannia flammicorona
TATTAATTTGAAAGGTATTAATTTGAAAGGTATAAAATATTCCAGAAGGCCAACCAACTTGTCCGTGGTCCTACCGAATTTTAGCGGCCCGAGCCCCACCAAGACTTCAGACACATACATGCCCGGATTGTCTCAGCATTCAGCGCACACCTCTTTGGGGTAACGAGGTCTATCCCACTTGAGAACACCCGCTCGACAGGAGCGCTGGAGGCAGGAATTGCCAGGTAGTCCCGAGCCATACCACACAGGCTGGGGAAGTCTGTTTGACGCAGCTGCACGCCCTGGTGGGTAGAGCAGTATTTAGATTGGTGGGTTAAATTGGCCCAACGCCTGCCTGACAATGCCCACCTGACAACCCACCTTCCACCAGTTGAACACTTCCACACCCTCCAGCAGGACCACATGGTCGCTGGCAAGGTAAATGGTAAGTTTGTCTATTGATAGCAGCTCTTCCACTAATGGCAGCTCTTCCACTGATGGCTCCCTCTTCCTCTTTCTGCTGAAGTAAATGTGGGATAGGAGGGATCCCTCGGCATATTCGTCTGGACTTCAGCCAGAACCTTGCGGCGGTGCATAGTTTTTCCGGTAAACTTCGATTACGGCCTGTTTGGTTCTCTCAATGAAGTGCTGCTCTCAGCCCTGATCTTTGTGGTATTGTAGCTTTAAGCGCGGGTCCAGCACTGTTCAAAGAAAAGGAGAGTGAGTTTTTGCGGGGTTTCCTCTGCTTTGGAAGGGGCAATGGCCACACGCTGACATTGACATACCTGTACTGATTGAGTATACAGTGGTATCTGTTTGGGAGTAGTACTTTCTGAGCTTGCTTAGAGCAACCTCTATGGCGTCTCTCTGATCCAGGCTTAACCGCAATTCACCACAACCCTCCAGCCTGTCCTCGAGCTTGTCCTCTAGCCGGTCAATCAGAAGGTTGTATACCGGTATCACAGAGCTTATTGTCGGGGTTGTTTGTTTGACTATATCCTTCGTACAATCATCGAAACACTGGCAGTTATATGTAGTGAGGTATTGCATTGTGCGGAGGCAGACAAAACGAGTGTGGAGCCAGAGCAACCACCACTTACTTTCAAAACTCTGACAACATTCCTAAGTATGTCCCACTTACTTTCACCTAGAGCCTTGGCCCATATTTCCTTGTTGGCAGCCATCGTTGAATCTATTGGCTTTTTTTTTTTTTTTCTTTAAATAAATCTTCCATCATCTGAAACAGTTGCTTCAGTCGACCAAAGAAAAAAAGAATGCATACCACAGCAAACTCCAGTGCATGCTGGATCATTGCAAATGTTGAGTTCCAATGCATACAGATGTCTAATATAAGCTCTTTCAGGGCTAAACTGATTGCCCTATACTGTGTAGCGAATTTGTCTCGTCGTTGTAGGGACAATCAGACTGATACAACCAGTTTGCGCAGCTTGGAAATTATACTCAGAGCCCCTCCTCTCTTGGATGTTTTGTCTACATGTGTAAGATAGTTCTGAACAGCGAGGTTCAGTACGTGGGCCTGGCATCGCACATGGCAGCTTTCTGCACCAAAGGCCATGTTTTCCTGTTTGAGGCTAGCCACTAAAACTTGGAAAAATATTGAGTTGTTTGTGGCATTGTCCGTCATAATGGCCAAAATCTGTACTTGAAATATTCGGTTGGCAAATTATGCAAAAATAAATAACCAACAAAATCTGTTTTGTTTAAGAACTTCCCTCAAAATGCCAACCTGACAGCAAGTCCTCCTTTTTTTACCTTGGTTGTGATCCCAAGCTCCCAGATACAACTAATAAAAGCATCTGCAATGTTGTCTCCAGAATGAGGGCCAGCAAGTTTGACGAAGTCAAGGGTGAGAGATTTAAGCTGCCAATTGAGGTCAATCCAATGACCAGTAATGCCCAGAAATGAAATTGCATTGGGGGATGTCCATGTGTCGATCATAAATAAAATTTTGCCTGCCGAATTCTGCTTATTGAATGTAAGGTTAAATTGGTGAGCTCTTTTATATAATTCAGCTTGTAAAGGTCATGGTGCTGCCCTTATTTTATCTGAAGTGTCTGGCGGAGATTGTCATGCTCCTTCCTATAGGCCTCCAGGACATCTTTGCGAATAGTATCAGTACTTGGCAAATATAAATCATACTTGAGGAGGCCAAAGATGCTATGCAATTGATTACTCTCGATGGTTGTGAATGGCTGGTCTGTACACACAATCTAGCGAATGAGCTGATTTCGAAATTCTGCCAAAGAGTATGGCTAAATATTTTTGATTAAACAGCGTTGTTGGTACAGAAATGGTTGGGCAATCAGATAAATGTACCCACCATAGCTTAGATGTCGATTTTATTTATCTCTGTGTTCTTTTTGATTTTGTCAGAGTGCTTGTCTTTTATGTATTGATTTATGTTCGAGGTCATACCACTAAGCATTTTGAACTTCTGGCTGATGCAGTTTATGGGGGTGGATGAAATAATATCATATGTGTATCAAATGAGTCAATAGGTGCATCTTAATTTTTTACCTACAATAATTATAAACAATATCATCTCCTATCTTAGTATAATGTTGCCAGATTTCAGAGTGAGGATTACATGGAAGGTATAGAGCTATCAGAGATGTTTGACTTGAAGCATCATTGGTACTGTGAACTGTTGAAGACTGATCTGTTGACATGTGTGTTTGCATGTTTACATGTGCATGTGTGTGTATTGTGTATGTATTGTGTTGTGGACACATCTGGCATATGAGTCATATGGAGAATTTGGATTGGAGGATTCGGTTGAAGGATTCAGATTCGGATTCAGATTGGAGGATTCGAATTGGAGAATTCAAATTGGAGGATTCAAATTGGAGGATTCGGATTGAGTGATTCGGATTGAGTGATTCAGATTGAGTGATTTGGATTGAGTGATTCGGATTGAGTGATTCGGATTGGGGTGGTTCAGATGGGTGATTCAGATGGGGCAATTCGGATGGGGCAATTTGGATTAATCCGAGTTGATTCGGATGGCTTCGGATTTGAGATTTGGATCAAACTGTCATGTGACGAATTGAATCCGAATTTGATTTGAATTGACTCATTCGGAGCACTAAATATTAATAATAATGAGTCTTGAGATGACCTCTGGAGAGGATAGTATATTCTGGAATTTCTGGAAAAGAATAGCAAATAAAGAGATAATATTAGAGAAGATATCATAGATATATGATGAAGTTATTAGCTCTGGAGCTTAGATTGGAGACCAGTATCTGGGGCTTATAGCTTTGTTGTACAAGGATAAGAGAAGAAGAGAGGAGTGGAAGAACTGAAGACTGATTATTCTTCTAGATATAAATAAGCTAGTCATAAAGATCTTGGCAATCAGATTGTAGAAAGTGGTCCAGCAGATACTGGGAGAGAAATAAAGAGACTTTATTAGTGAATGCTTAATATGAAATAGGATGGTATGGGTCTATAGTATTATTGAGGAGATAAGAGCTACTGAGGTAGATAGTCATCTGATGTTTCTAGACCGGAAAAAGGTATATGATAAGATATGATGAGTTTGTCTAGATAGAGTACTAAAGTATATTGAAGTCTTTTTGAGCTTTTGGCAGTCCTTAATTAGTTGGTTGAAGGAAAGTCAGATAGCTATTCTGGTTAATAGATAGAGGAGTTTCATTCTCTCTGAATAGAGGGATATCATAGGGTGATTTACTATTATCTATTCTCTATATTCTCTCTTTAGAGCCTCTGTTGAATAGAATTTGGTGCAAGGTAAGGAGGTTGAATATTCTTAGTATGAAATAGAAGATTGGAGTCTTTGCAGATGATATAGTAATTGGACTGAGCTCAGTGGTAGATATGATAGTATTGAAGAGAGTAGTGGAATAGTATGAAGAGTACTCAGAGATTAAGCTTAACTGGTACAAATGTGAGACTCTAATACTAGGAGAAGAAATAATAGATAGAGATGTAATTGGAATAATTGTTTTAGTAGAGGAGATAGTTCAGTATCTGGAGATCTACTTCTCTATATATATTGTAATAGTGACCTCAGAATAGTGATATTATTACAGAAGACAGTCTTTCCTTATAAGTCACCAGATTAGAGTATAAGAAGATCATATGGCATAACTCACCCAGGCTACAAGATGAGTAATGATGACAAATTATGAGTTATAATGACTATAAGATAGATATCTTAAGAAATATAAAAGAAAGACCAAGAAACTACAGCAGCAGCAACTCAAACAAGACTCACAAAATCCTGAAATAGTTCAAAAGACTCACTATAAATAAAATGTCTGCTGTTTGCCAAACTGTAAGGTCCAGGAACTACTTATACTTCTCAGTCTAAGAAAGGATATTCTAAGACATCAAGAGAGCTATAAGAACTTATACCAGAAGAATTCCTAGCCTTAACTTGGGTACTGGTGACCCATACCACTTTACTCTCTATTATTATGAAATAGAGACAATGATCACTACCACTACTGAATGCCTCTGAATGTGGTAGGAATATGAAATAGAAAACCTCCTCTACTAGGAATTCTCTCAGGCAAAGTTCTTAAGATATATAAGATATCACTCCTATAGATATATATAAATTGAGAGTAGCCAAAAAGATCTATCAGATCTTTAGATATATACTTTGGTAAATCCCTAACTTGAAGTATACTAGAGTCTCAGACTTCAAGGAATTGTCAGCCTACCACACAGATGTACTGGAGGCCATAGTGGCCATAGAAGTCTAATCCACTATTACTCTCAAAAGTGATAAGGTAGAAGAGTTCTGGAAGACTTCTTTTACTTGAACCAAACAGACTGAGCTAAGCCACACTAGTATTCTTATATAAAAAGCAATATGTTTTCAAGTTTTCACTTTGTACACTTAGGTGTACAAGGTGTACAAGGTATAGTAAAGGTCAAGCTTTAAGATATAGTAAGTTCTATCAAATTCTGATCATTTTTGAATATATGGCAAGCCAAAGCTCATCTAGTTCTGAGTATCTAGAGAGGAGAGGCCTGGCCTGGACCTCTCCAATAGCTATATAATAGCAACTAGAGCAGATAGTACAGGGGGGGAAACTGGAGATCAGGGGAGGCCTGCTAGTACTGAAGGTTAGCATATTGTGATAGGGGATAGGAGGGCAGCAGTTAGACCCCAGGTGGCAGGGCAGAGGAGGTATAGTGTTAATAGGGGTAGGAGTCAGATACTGGGTCAGGTGATAGATCAGATAACTGATAGAGGACAGAGATCTGATAGTGTGATAACTGAGACTAGCATTCCTAGGGCTAGGCCAGTGGCTGATAGAGAGACTACTGGTGAGCTTGCTGGGGTTGGAGGAGTAACTACTGGAGTATCTGAGAGTAAGGGAAAGGTAACAATGATAGCTAACTCAGATGAACTGATGGTGCACCCATTCTTCTACAAATTAGTATCAATATGAGCAATTTCAGCAAACTTCTTAAAGCTGGATATGTCTGCTAGAGAGGTTCTACAGCTGGTGGGTGAGGAGGTTGCTGGTGCAAAGTTACTGAAGTATATTCTATCAGTGGAGATGGTGGAGATTGGCTTTGTAGAAGAGGAGAAGATGATGAAGGCTCTAGAGAAAGGATTGGTAATCAAGAGTATTAAGGTTGAGATGGCAAGGTGTCTGAAGTGGGATCCATATACCATGCATCTAGTAGTGGAGGGACTACTGACTCTGGAGAGACAGGAGACTAAGAAGATCATAGTGGAGGTACTGGAGGGCTTTGATGAGATAGTTAGTTTTGGCTTTATGTTCTGGAAAGAGACCAAGCTGAGAAATGGCAACTATGAGGTGATGGTGAGACTGGAGGGCAAAGAGGCAACAGGGTTAGAGAGAGACTGATCAGAGGTAATTCATGTTGGTGATCAAGAGTGCAAGGTGTAAAGGAGGAAGAAATCTAAGCAGAAGAAAGAGAAATTGTTATTAGCTCTAGAGGAGAGAGAGACTGTGAAGGATCTGTAGAAGAGAAGATGAGAGGAGTTCACCAAGAACTAGATCTGGATTCTGACATATAAAAGGAGAAAGAGGTAGTAGAAAAAGAATTGGAAATACCTGCAGATAGTTTTCCAGGGTTTAAAAGAGAAGGAGATAGTAAGGGCAGAGATAGTCAAGAGTTAGATGAAAGAGGTGGAGATAGCAAAGGTGTCTTTTTTGCAGCTGGGGGGGGGGTGGAGAGTTTGGTTTATACTCTGGTGATAGGGAAGTGGGCTGATAAGGAGGAGATAAGAGAGGGGGATTTCAAGGATATCACTGAGATAGTACTGGAGACTCAATTGGAGGACACCTATATGGTAAGAGCAGTAATTATTCATTGGAAGTATCTGGAGACAGATGAGGTAGTGAGGCTGGAGAAGATTATAAAGGAGGATGAACTAGTGGATATAATCTCTGATATCTTGGCAGATAGAGAGCTACTATAGAAGTTGAGTAGAACCCCTAGGCCTGCCACCCTGGGCCTCTAGTAATGATAGCAGATAGCTGGTATCAGACAGTGCTTGAGGAACTTGCAGAGGAAGATATCAAGGAAGTAGATATATTTTACAGATCTCAGGAGGCTTTGGAGAAATTCCTCAATATTACTATGTAAGAGCTGAAGTTAGTGATAGCAATGATGACAGTACTTCTTATTGAAATATATAGATTACAACTCGATATATAGTGGTGCAGCCTTCCTTGACTACGTCATCATGTAAACGTCACTAATGGCGATGCGTAAAAGCATGTAAGAATTAGCAATAAACAGTTCGCTTCTCCCTCCATTCCAAGTATTCCACAACAAAAGATTATGAGCCCCGCTTAGTGGCTATACATCTCTCTTACACATATGCTATACTATGCTATACAATGGCTACTAGTTCAAGCAGTGCTAGCAGCGCGCTGCCAAGTTCTGGTAACACAAACACAAATACAGCTGGAATGGGTTTCACTTCCATGATGACAAACATTCTGGCAGTGGTGCCAATGTCAATGGTAAAGAGGATGATTCCTGTCTTTGATGGTAAGGACTACGCCATATGGGTGTACTATATGAAGAATCTCCTAGAAGAATGTGGTTTGGAGGACTACTGGAAGCCACAGGCACAAGTAATAACATACAATGCCGCAAAAGATCACAAAGTGCTAAGGGAGATTATGTTCACCCTTTCGAATGCACAAATGAAGCTGGTAATCAATGCTACGATGGCGAATGAAGCCTGAGAGATTTTATGCAATCACCATCAACAGGCATCCACATCAAACAGATTCCACTTAAAGGCGCAACTATTCAATCTTCGAATTAAGTCCAAGGAGAGCATTTGGGACTATGCCAATCGAGTCGACAAGCTGGCGAATCAAGTGAATTCCCTTACATCTATGCCGGCGGACACTATAAGGATGAAGACAAGGTCCTAGCTCTTATACGAGGCCTTCCCGAAGTGTACAATGTAGTTGTCGCTGCTATGAGAGAATCCGGCAGATTATCAGATTATAAGCACATCATCACAAGCCTTTTAAATGAGGAAACAAGGCTAGGCAGCAACAACGCCAATGAGGAATATAATGAGAAAGCATTCTACGGCGGAGCACATGGACAAGGCAAAGGCAAGCCGAACAAAGGTCGAGGCCAGCAACGCAAGAAATTCGATAGTAAATGCTTTTACTGTAATAAGCGTGGACATCGTGAGCAGGACTGCAACTGCAAGAAGAAGGAAAAGGGTGGCCAACAGTAAGGACAACAGCAGGCAAACATGGTGGATGCCAATAATGAAAACAGCGGTGGCGGAGGTCTATTCTTCGCAGAAGCGGCGACCTATCCATATGCAGAAACCATTGAAATAGGAGGAAATTTGGAACCAACTGCCAGTTCCACTAATGCCAGTTGCAGATACAATTCCACCAGTTCGACATCTTCAAATCCTGGTCAACAAAACACTTTTCAGACAGTGAAAAATGGTGATGTCAATATCAGTACCAGTGCAAATATAAGCTATACGCCGAACAGTGCTTATGCATGCAGCAAAGAGGTCTGACTCATGGATTCGGGCACAACATAGCATATGATGGCTCACTGGAAGTGGTTCTCTACATACGAGAAGTTCGAGCATCCCATACCTATCAAGCTAGGTGACAATAACATCATTTATGCTCAAGGGAAAGGCAACGTAGGCATACATCTACATGGAAACGTTGATGAACCTTCAGGCACCTTCATGGACGTACTATACACTCCAGATATAGGCAAGAACCTCTTTTCGATAGGCCGGATGATGGCTCGCGGGGACAGAGGAGTAAATATACACCTGAATGGTGTAATGGTAATCAATCTGAAGAACAATAAGGAGTTAATGTACACATCGAAAAAGGGGAATCTATATGCAATCAATGGCATACCAAGTAGTGCTACATCCGCATATTCTGCAACTATGACAGGAGAGGATTTCTGGCATAATGCATGAATGCTTAGGACATATCGGTAAAACGAGCCTGAAATGGATGATAAGGAGCAAGTCTGTGTACGGTTTACTGGACTATACACCACCGGATTTCTTTTACAATGGATGCGCAGCAAACAAGGCTTCCTAGCAACCTTTTCAGGAATGAATGAAGCAAGCAGCTGGCATTCTCAATTTGATTCATATGGATATTTGTGGCCCCATGCGAATGGCATCACACTCTGGGAAGAAGTATTTTATTATATTCATTGATGATTATACATACAAAGTCCATGTATATCTCATTGCAGGGAAAAATGAGGCATTCGACAAATTCCGGAAATTCAAGGCAGCCATGGAGAACGAGACGGGACATAGAATACGAACCCTACACTCAGATAACAGCAAAGAATATGTCAACAAAGGTTTCAGACACTTCTTGAAGAAGAATGGTATACAGCACTCTATGACAGCCCCTTATACATCTCAGCAAAACAGCATGGCGGAATGATTCAATCGAACGGTAGTGGAAATGGCTAGAACGATAATGAATACAGCCGGCTTACTGAAGTCCTTTTGGGCGGAAGTGGTGAATATGGCAGCATATATTCAAAATCATTGTTTCTCTTGAGCTCTAAGCAAGGATCCTGGCAAGCAATCCAGGAATGACAGCAATCTTACCCCTGAGGAATTATAGAATGGATCCAAGCCTGACATTTCATACTTACACATATTCAGAAGTGAGGTATACGTTCTGGACAAAGGGGGCAACCGAGGCAAGTTCAAACCTAAGGCAGATAAGTATATATTCCTTGGATACAATAGAGTGGGATACAGACTTTGGAACCCACAGAAACAACATATGATCATTTCATGTGATATACAGTTCAAGGAGACTAAGCAGGAAATTTACGTGGAAATTCCTATCTCAAATCCAATGGTGAATTTGATGGTACAGCCAGCGACATCTATGCCAACTGCAAAGGCTAGCGGAACAACATCTATACCTGGAACAACACTGAAGACTACGCCAAAGACATCCTTGAGACCTATGCCAGTGAAAACGCAACCCATTCAAATGGAAATGAAGTTGCAAGAACCAAGGATAATGGAAATTACGGATGAGGATGACGAAGAGGATACCTTTCTGAAGGGTAAGAAGAAGTGCAAATCTGGGATGGATAACGAAGTCCAAGCGGATCTGGGAAATTACTGGAACCCACCCAAGTCATCTTGTTACAAACAATATCACATGAACTATGCCTGCGAATGCGCTTACATAGCAATGACCAGTGAGCCAGCACACTATGACAAAGCCATTCATTTGAACAATAAAAAGGAGTGGAAAAAGGCTATGGATGAGGAGTATAACTCACTCATCGAGAATGACACGTGGGACTTAGTCTCTCTTCTGGCAAATCGACAAGCCATAGGATCCCGATGGGTGTATAAAATTAAACGCAATAGCAATGGCAGCATAGAACAATACAAGGCCCGATTCGTGGCAAAGGGATATTCACAAGACTTTGGAGTCGACTATGACGAAACTTTTTCTCTGGTATTTAAGCTTACTTTGCTTAGAATACTTCTTGCGATCGGAGCCAAGTATGACTATGAGATACATCAAATGGACATTAAGACAGCCTTCCTAAATGGAGACGTGGATACCAAACTATATGTTCTTCAACCACAAGGATACGAACTATACAACAATGACAGAAACGAGCTCATATGTAAATTATGCAAGCAGAATATCAAGTGTTATCAATGGCAACAAAGGAGGCTATCTGGCTTTGAGAACTGTTAAAGGAGCTGGGATACAAGCAATGGCACTCTACGCTACTCCAGCAAGATAACTAATCAACGATTGCTTTGGTGAAAAACCCTATACATCATGCCAGAACAAAACACATTGACATACAGCATCATTTCATATGTGAATGCATGGAAAACAGCACTATATACCTTGAATACACCCCAACAGAATATATGATGGCGGATTCATTGACTAAAGCCCTTCCAAAGGCAAAGTTTGACTTATGCATGCAAGGAATGGATATTACAGGACTCTATGCTGGTAATTAAGGACAATTCGGGATGAGATAGGATAATAGAGTGACAGCAAGCTTCTTTAACATTGATCCCTGCATTGGTGATTTCTACCAATATTGCTCATCTACGAATGTTCACATCTCTATTTTTCAACCTATTTTTTGAGCTTTTAAGCAGGCAATTCAGGTGTTTTTTTTCAGTTTCTAGATAGCGGTCTGAATATTGCAGTGAGATTTGCAGTGGTTATAGCTTAGTATTGCAGTTTGGGTATTTGCATATCTCATTGAGCGGGAGTATTGAAATATGTAGGTTACAACTCGATATATAGTAGCACAGCCTTTCTTGACTACGTCATCATGTAAATGTCACTAATGGCGACATGTAAAAGCATGTAAGAATTAGCAATAAACAGTTCGCTTCTCCCTCCATTCCAAGTATTCCACAACACTTCTGAATAATAAGAGGTATAATATTGATGAGGACAGGATGACTGATATCAGGAAAGTTGTATCTGAGTGGATGAATACATTCTATAGCAGTGTGAATGGGGCTCACATCTGAAGGGCTATCTGTGAGAAATAAAAGAAAATAATTCATAGCCAGGCTGAGAAGATGGTAGTGATTCCTATAGAGCTTTAAATATTTTTATTAATGATGATGAATAGTCTACATATATTATTACTAAATGTCAATGATCTGTATGATGGAGTTAAGTGATAGTATCTGTTTCATTGGCTGAAAGTCAGAAGATATGATATGGTACTTCTTCAGAATGTTTGAGCCTATAGTAGACAGGATTATGAGAAGTAGAGCAAGGAATAGTATAGTGGTGCTGGCTGGAATGAGCAGGTGGATATATTAATTAGTATTGGAAGAGGTGAGCTAATAGAGGTAGAAGTTTATAGTGATTGATTGATATGGGGTAAATTGAAAGGAGGAGCTAGAGATGGACTGGTGGTGGACTCTGTTTATCTTCCAACAGTTAGCAGAGAGTGAAAGAAATGGGTAGAGGGCTGGCTAGCTTGAGAGGACTAGGAGGAGGTTGGGCTGGACATTCTGGGGAAGGACTTTATATAGTATATAACAGGATATTGAATAGGTCTGATGGTGGAGTTGATGTGATAGTCTCAGCTAGACTTTTACAATAGCTTCAGGTTGAGAGAGATATAGGAATAGTTGATGGTGTCCAATAGTATTAGAGGGGAAAAGCCAGAGCCCTTTACTTGGTGATATCCTGTTAGTGAGGGTCTGGTGGGAACAAGGATTGATTGGGTTCTGGTGGCTGAATACTATGGAAATATGCTAGATATTACTGAGGTACAGTGGTACTCTTGGTCAGTTTACTGGAGAGTGGAGGTGTATGGCAGATTTCAGACTATCAGTAGAGATAGGGGTTATTGGCAGCTCAATGTGACTCTTCTCAAAAGGCAGGCAGAGTAGGAATAATTTGTGGCAATTGCAAGGCAAGAGGTGATATAGTAGAAGGATGAAGGTTAGCTAATAGAGCAGTAGTGGGGTAAATTTAAACACTTAGCTGGTGCCTATTGGTGTGATGTTGGGGAGGTAGTAGGAAAGGAGTAGAAGGATAAGGAGAGGAGAGTTGAGTGAGGGCTATGATTGCAGTTGAGGTTGATGGAAGGGAGGAACTTATCAGGAGAGATATACTCCCAATTGTAGTAGAGATAGCTGAGTTGCAGCTGGATTTAAAGATAGCTGAGGATAGGGTGATAGATGGCCTGCTGGCAAGACTATGGGCTAGACAGTTGAAAGAAGGAGAGCAGTCTACTAAATATTTATCAGGTGTTTTGAAGTTCAGAAGGGTACAATATAGCTTGGCCTTGGTGTTGTGAGAGGATAATATTGAGGTCACCAAAATTGCTGAAATACTGAGTAAGATCTCAGAGTAATAGCAGGCTCTCTGACAGAATGAAGGAGAGCTTGTGAAGGGTGAGATATTATAGGAGAATAATGACAATTTGGTGGGCAGTTGCCCAGTGGTAGTACTACCTGAGATGGGTAGAGCAGTGATAAGTATGATGGCCCTTGAAGAGATTGGAGGTATTAAGGAAAGTATAGATATGTTTGTCACTTAGAGAGGATGAGCTGCCTTGGGAATTCTGAAAGGAGTTTCAGGTTGAGTTCAGTGATAGATTAGTTAAAATAGTGAACTTTGTCATAAAATAAGATAGTTGAATTGATAATAGTTCCTTAGGGTTGGTCTTTCTGCTATATAAGAAGAAGAGGGATCAGTATATATAGTGAAATTGACAGCCTATCATATTACTGAATATAGATAGAAAGTTGATATCTAAGATCCTGGCTAGAAGGATATAATAGTAGATTAGCAGACTGATGGGTGAGGACTAGCGAGACTTTGTCAAGAGGAGGCAGATTAGAGATAGTACTACCTGAGTGCAGAATGTCTTGGAGGGCTGCAGGAGCTGGCAAGTGGATGGATGGATGGTCTTCTTGGATCAAGAGAAGGTATATGACGAGTATAGTGGAATTATTTGGAAGTAGTGCTATAGAAGACAGGGTTTAGTAGAGTAGATATAAGGAGATTAATAGGTCTGATACAAGACTGCTATATAGCTGTACTGATGAATGAGTGGAGTGGTCCAGAGTTTGCCTTAGAGAGAGGTGTGCCACAGAGTGATCCTCTTTTCCCCCTACTCTATATTTTTTTATTGGAGCCTTTGTTGGCTTAATTGAAGAGATAGCTAACTGGATTGTAGATTGGAGATATGGTCTGGAAGCTGGAGACTTTTGCTGATGATATAGTAATTGAGTTAAGCTGCATAGTAGATGTAGAAAGTCTGCAAGAAGAGATTGGACAGTATGAGAGGCTGGTGGGAGTGAAATTGAACTAGATCAAGTATGAGACAATAGAGCTTAGGGAGAGAATGGGCGATTTGGACAAACAGTGGTTACAGAGAATATTGTCAGATATTTGGTCATCTGGTTTTCAGTATATGAGACAGTATTACTGAAGAAGTGGTGGTATGGTATAATATAGAAGTGGGAGGGAGCTTTGACAGATTGGTCAGAGAGGTACTTCTCCTTAGTAGAGAGAGTAGTGGTTTTGAATGTATACTGGTTACCTAAGTTGTGATATTTAGAGTACTACCTGGATTTTCCTAGATGGGTAGTATAGAGACTGAAGAAGGTAGTGAAAGGATGGTTATAGTAAGGAGGGTAGCTACAGATTGGTTGGGAGACTATAGTGTTGTAGATAGCAAATGGAGATCTGGGATTGGTGGACTTCCAGAGGTAGTTGAAGGTACTCAGAGGTTGGTAGAGGTATTAATTGGTAGAGTTGGGAGAGGATGATTGAGGCAGACTGGCTATGGATAATTGAGAGGTCAGGTTCTGCTCTCATGGTGAGATCTAGAAAGATATGCAAGGGTTGCTTTAGGTGAGAAGGGTCAGTAGATTGTAGTTTAAGGAGTTCTGGTGGGATATTGTAGAGACCTGGCTGATCATAGGGTTGGCAGAGCTGGGGATGGGTGAGGGTGAGGATCCAGAGTAGTAATGGTGACAGTTGGAGGACCTTTATATTGGTGGCCACCAGCTGACAGAATACTCTCTGTCTGAGACAATGGAATAGATCAGGTCTGGCTCCCTTGAGAGGTGATCAGTAGGTTGGCAGAAGACTGGATTTGGAAAAGACTGGGATTGGGCTCAGGTCTGAAGCTGAGGGACTTCCTTACTTAAAGTTGTACCACCTAAGTATTGGGTAGTATGGTGGTAATTCTTGAGAAGAAATGTGATGCTGGGCTATCAGACAGAATAGATGGAGGTGAAAGGCAGTCAGGAATATAAGTAGTGTAATGAGATAGATAGGGGGAGACACTAGAGTATATCCTGGCAGTATGTCTGGATATAGAGAAGTATTGGCAGACATTAGAAGATTATTATCCATCTTTCTCTGATAATATTCGAGTTATACAACCTTCTGACAACACTCACAACACAGTTTTTAGAGAGAAGATACTAGTAACATAGTGAGCAATGAGCATTCCAAGATGTATACTGAGCAGGGGGGTCCAAGTGTATTTGACTGGCAATATGTAGGGAGGGGCTCTGGCTTGGAGAGAAGTATGAGAGGCTCAATATGAACAGTATAACTAGAATTTTCTCTTTAAATATCAATAGACTTTGGAGAGCAGTGAGGTGTTGAAATATCCTTAGCTGGCTGAAGAGACTAGATGTGGATTTGTTCCTACTACAGGATATTGGGTGTGATGGAGACTTAGATAGTCTAGACTAGATGAAAGAATAAAGTAGTATGACTATTTAGCAGAGATATATGGGTATTCTGGTTAGAAAGGGCAAGAGAGACATTGGGGACATTGGATATTGAGAGAGTAAAATAGTGTGGAGAGTTTGGAAGAGGTCAGGCTAGAGACCCTTGACTATTGGATCATATTATTGTCTAGTAAAAAGAGAAGAGAGAGTGGAATGAATTCAAGAACTATGAGAATCTAAAGTATTGGTAGAGATAAGAATTGATTATCTAAATAGAAACTTTAATATGATATGAGATGAGAAGATAGACAGGACTGATGGGAGAAGGGAGATAGCTGGTAGGAGTAGTAGGATAGAGGTCTGAGAGGAAGTTGAATGTCTGAGTTTTTTTTTTTTTTTTTTTTTTTTTTTTTTTTTTTTTTTTTTTTTTTTTTTTTTTTTTTTTTTTTCACTTGGACTCCTTACTTTATTACTATATTCTATATTATATTAATTACAATCCTGACCCAACCCACTACCCAATTTCCCTAGTTGAGTTTTCTTTTTCTTTT
>RBNI01003754.1:0-15274 GCA_003990745.1 Jimgerdemannia flammicorona
AGGGGGGCCCCCCCCCCTACCCCTATCTGATAAAAGGCCACTTTGTCCAACACTATCTCTACCCTCCCCCTGCTCAGTTTACAGATCCTTGCTACCAAGTCACGATGCCATCCCCTCTGAGTACCCCAACCCACCCACCACCTAGTCAGCAGATCCCACAACAACTCCTCTCACTATAATACCTTCTCTTGTAGCTCCATCTGCTGCCCCTCCTCGAATACAAAAAGCCAATGTCCAGCCAGTCCCACCCACACTGCTACCACCCACCCTACAGTGAGCCAACTATCACCGACACCACCCACTAGCCAAGATCTCAAATCCTCCCAGCGTCCTCTCTCACTCACCAGCCAATGCTCCACACCCAGCCTATTCCCTATTTCTACCTAAAAGTCCCCCAAAACCTCACACTCCCCCAACTAGTGTTCTGGCATCTGCACAAGCCCACCAGCTTGCCCAACATTGTAACACTCCTCACACTCCAACTGGCCACCCTCCACCAGGTGCCCAGTGCAGTAGTTCAATATGACATTCCTCCTCAGTATCCTCCACCAAACCACCCAGAACTTGGGAGAAAGTCACCTCTACACTTCAGCACTCTATGACCAGATACCTGCTCAGTCCCACTCCTTGCCAATCCCTGCTACCTGCCAGCCCCTCAGCCAAATATTCCATCCAAGGCTTTACTGACACTCCACTCCATCTCCAAGATCAAACTCAACAAGTGGAACACCCCCCAGGAGTAGTCTATTCCATTGCCACATACCAGAACTCCACATCATTGCCCCCTCATTGCCTAGCCAGTGCAGGCCAATTCGGTGTGCTCCATCTACCACCCTCCATCAAAAACCCTTAAACCATAAGTGCCAATTTCCATTCAGCTCTACCAAAGAGAGCAGATCTCCTAAGGACCCTTGAGGGGAGGTCCTCATCTCTCACACCTTCTGCATCAGTGGCACCCACCCCCCTCCCTGCAGTTCAGCAGCTCTCTTCAACCACCAGGCTCGAAGGCAGTGCAGCCTCTTAGGGAAATCCACAAGGCCAAGACCTCCCCTGACCACCGGAGTTGCAAGAGTGTCCCAGCTGACCTGAGATCTCCTCCCTGCCCAAATCCAATCTCTAGCCACCTTCATCAGCCTCTTCATCACCCATGCTGGGAAGTCTAGGGGATAGGCCATATATCATAGCTTGGGGAACCAGTAGACATTCAGAATAGACACCTGCTCTGCCAGAGAGATACGGCAGCCTCCCCAACCTCGAAGTACCTCCCCCCAACTGGTCACCCTGCTCTCCCACCACACTCATGGCAAGATAGAACTATATACAGAAAGATAGATACCCAGATACCACACCACCTCTCCTGAAGAGACAATTGTTCCAATGACATCCCCACCCACTAGTCCATTCCCTAGCACCATTGTCTCACACTTATGCCAGTTGAGCTTTGCCCCATAGTGAGCCTCATACCATTCCACTGTCTCTTTAAGTGCCTCAACATCTGCCACTGACCCAAGTCCAACCACCATATCATCAGCAAAGGCCCCCACATTTCACACTATACCATAAATCGAGAGCCCTGCCACCTCCTAATGAATCCTATCCATCAAAGGCTCTAATGAAAGGGTATATAGAACAGGAGACAGAGGGTCCCCCTGAGGAACTCCTCTTCTCAAGGAAAACACCAGACCTTAGTGACCATTATACATCAGTGCTGCCCAACTGCTATCTAGCAAATTCAACATAGAAGCCTGAAATCTTAAGGGAACACCAATTCTATCCAACACCTTGCTCAGCCAAACCCTCTGTACATAGTCATAGACCTTCTCCTGGTCCAAAAAGACCAACCTTCCATCCAGTCCACATGCCCCAGCCCCTTCAATGACACTATGCACCCATGCAGTCCCATCTCTTATAAGTCTGCCCCCAACAAAGCCCCTCTGCTCCTCCCCTAACACCTGTTGGGCAACCTTCTGCAGCCTTGTGACAATCACCTTAGTCACCATCTTTCTGTCCATATCCAGAAGCATGATCAGTCTCCAATTCTTCCAGTCTTCCCTCCTCTCCTTATCTTTGTACAATAAGGCCACCAACCCAAAGTCCTGCTCTCCAACCCACTCACCACTCTGAAGGACATGGTCACAGAGAGCAGCCATCTCACCCAAACTCCAGGGACCTTAACCATCTTCTTCCAGAAGTCCCACAGCAACCCATCCTCCCCTGGTGCTATTCCCAGCTTAGTTGCTGCAAGGACACTCTGGATCTCCTCTCCTTGTACTGGTAAGATCAAGTCACCTAGTCCCTCCACTCGCAGCAGCCCCCACTCCTCTAGTATATCTTCAATTGTCTCCTCATCAGCACCCCCTTCCCCCTTACTCCACAAACCCTGCCATCTCTCCTTCAAAACTCCTAGGATTTGTTGTGTGTTATGTACCATATCCCCCTCAGCATCTAAGACCCCATCCCACCTATGTCTCACTCTCCTAGCTTTAAGGAGCCTTGATAAGTGTCTATTAGGCCACTCACCCTCCTCAAGCCCTTGCCACCATAGTCTAGCAGCCATTCCCTACATATGAGCCTCCTCCTTCTCTCGCAACACCTGTTGCAGTTCCACTATCTCCAATTTTGCCCACTCTGTCCTCCAATCCTCCACCCCAACAGAAGTAAGCAAATCCACCCAATCCATTGCAATCTCCTCAGCCTGCTGGAAGCACACCTCATACACTTTCTCCTCTATCGCCCTACTTCTCTACCCACTCTACCCCAATAGCCTCTTGTAGCCTCTTTCAATCTCATCCAATGGACACCTACAGACAAACCCTCCTACTTCTAGGTAGAAACCTTTGCCTGAATGTCCTCCGCCCATGGGTTCCACAACATCTTCTCAGCCATCAGAGAGGAGTTAAGGCACCAATGTCTGGGTCCATCTCTACTCCCCCCAAACTGTCCCTGCCCCAAAAGTCCCCAGTGATCTGACCATGGGCACCACACCACCTCCAATGACTTCCAAACATCGGAACCCCAACATTCGGCTGTCAGAATCCAATCAATCCTTATACCCAAGTCATTTACCCAATGCATGTAGACCCTGGTATTGCCTCACCATTTTCTGCCCATATCCCCTAATAGGCTCAAATTCTCTACTTCCTCCCAAGCATCCAGACCTCCACTTCTCCCCCCTGTATTCCTCCCTCCATTGGTTCTGTCCAGATGCTGATCCCGAACCATATTAAAGTCCCCACCAAGAACATCAACCTCTTCCTCTAGGAGAATACCCTCCTCTAGTAACTCCTTAATCCACGCAGTCCTCTTGCCCCTAACTGCTGGACAGTAGCAAGATCTAACCCTCACTGACTCCCATCCTAGCTGACTCCAATCCCCCCAGACCAAGCGATCACCCCAGCTCCTAATTTCCCCCAAGTCTCCTCTACCCTTTTTTACCAGAATTGCCACTTTTCCAAACCAAGCAGTAGCCCCACTCCATTCCCTAGTCCACTCTACCCAATCATCCTCATCCTCACATCACACATCCTGTAGTAAAAAGAGATCAGCCTCCAATCCCTTGAGCCAAGTAAAAATGTTCCTATGCCACCCAGCTCTTCTTAATCTATTCACATTAAAAGAGAAAATTTTGATTATACTGTTCATAGGAAATAATGTTATATTATGATCCCATCCTCTACAAGTCCGCAGTCAGCTCCTCCTGCACCAAGTCCAGGTCATGTTCTGTAGCTAGTTTCTTTTCCCCAGCCTCCTGTGCCTCTAGCCCTCCCAGAAGTTCCACCATTGCCCCATCTTCTCTCTCCTCAAAATCCTCACGATAATCCAGACAGGCCTCCTGCCTGAGCTGCAAACCATGATGCTCTGCCCAACAGTAGGTAGCCCATTCACTAGCAACAACCCCCAGCTTTGCCTTCTACACCTCATCAACCTCATATCCCTCCTCTTCCAGGAAGATCGCAAGAATCTCCACCTTCAGTGCCTCCATTACTCCATCTCCATATAGAATTCATACCCAATACTCCTCAGGTATGACATGCAAGTCCACTTCTCCCAACTCCTCAGCTGCGAGGTTGTCCATCACCTTGCTCATCCATAGCAGGTTCCCCACCTCCTTCCCTTCTGGAGTTCCAGGCCTCCCTGCATCCAACATCATGGTATCAGCTCCTACACTGGCAGCCTCATCCCACTCCTCCTCTGGGACATCCACCAGCTCATCCTTGCCAACCACCACCACCTGTCCCCCTTTCGCCACATTGGGAACTCCAAAGTGTACTCGCTGGGCCCCCTTTATCAGCATATCTTCCACTGCCCCTCTCTTTGCCACCAGGCCCCTTCTAATAAGAGGGGGGGGGGTGGCATCCAACTCCTGCTCCCAGACTTCGAATGTACCACCTGCATATGGGTCCTTGGTCAGCACCTTCACAGCCCCTTCCTTGTTTGCCTCTATCTCCCCTCCTCCTTTACTAGCCCAGACACTGGCTTCAGCACCCCCAGTCTTCTCAGTCCTATCCACTGTCTTCTTAGCCCCACCACTCATACTTGCCAACAGCTCTCTCTGCTGCCTATGCCCCTGGGCCTGCTCCCACTGTCCCTTGTCAGTTCGAATTCTCTTTTCATCAACTATCTCCAGATGTCTCATCTCCTCATACAATTTCCAGGCCTTCGCCCTCCTCTCAACTACACCACTCAACTCCTCCAGTGCCTTCAACAAGTCCTCTTCCTCCTCTTCACTCCCTCTCACCCTTGACATCTTACAGACAAAGGCCCCCCACATCAATACTGAGGGCCAGTCGCTCATCTTCTCTGTGGCCTCCCTACCTACCAGTCTAATCCTCACATCCATATCATCAGTTTGAATAGAGGTCCCCTCCCACACCTGGAAACTGATATCCACTACATCACTATACTCTGCCATTACCTCCTCCACCCTCCTCCTAGTCTCCTCTTTTATCACAGTAGGCACCTCCTTCACCAGCAGCTGCACCACCCTGGGGTCCCACCTCAGGCAGCTCATCATAGGAACCATCACCTTGCCAACTGTCACTCCAGTCTTCATCGCCTCTTCCAGTGGGCCCGCCTCCTCAAAGCCCACCTCGACACCCTCCAGGTCTTTCAAGAACTTCACTAAGGCAGCCCTAGCCACCTGCTTCGAGACAAGCCCCAAGACCATCCTTGCCATCACTGCCAAGCCACAGAAGCATAGTGTCACCACAAACTCCAAGATCGACTTCCTGAGTAATGGTGCTACTGCCAGCCCCATTATACTATCAGCCAGGTCCCCCTTCCGCATCAGGGCCCCCTGCCCCATACCTCCATCAGCTGTCACATCTCTTTTTTTTTCCTGATTACCCATCACACTACCATCAGCAGTCCCAACCCCAGCCACAGTACTTCCAGCATCTATGCTTGCATCCCCCCTCTGAGTACTGCCCCCCCTCCCTAGGCTCACCTTGCCCTTCCCTACCACAGTACCAGCCCTAGACCCAGCCGGCCACCCACTCCTCTTTACCTTATCTGTAAAGCTAGAGGGGCCCAGCCTCCCCCCACTGCTACCAGCCACTGACCCACTACCAGAACTCTCACCACCCTTCGACCCTCCAAAGGCTCCCATCCCCAGGCCATAACCCCTCCGGACTTGCTGCCAGCCAAAAGCCCCAGGTCTACCCAATCCAGCACATCCATCAGAACTCTTGCTTGATGACATTTGTATAATACCTTTCCTCCGCTTTGTGTTGAAAACTGTTGCTTGAAGTTTGTATATTGTGAATTGTATAGGAGAAAGGTGGGACAAGGCTTCTTCACCCAAACAGAAATATATCCCTTGTCTACTCTCCCCCCAACTTATGATCAAGATGGGTACTGATTCTCAAAACAACAGGAGATAAATAGCTAGGAATATCATTTCCGAGCAATGGGATATTGCAACCATGGAAGACACCCAGACTGCCAAGACTGCAGGTATTAGAAGATCCACCTCAGCCATGATGTTGTAGTCCACACTTTGAAGAGAGGAGAGAACCAAAGCCAGATCCAAAAAAGCCAGACCAAGAAGCCAGGAAGAAGAATCCTCAAAATCTATGATTTGGGAGAAGACATCCTAGCTCTCATCAGACATGCAACCTGCCAAGGATGGGCAGAAGATGCCACCAACTTCATGGAAACCCTAGACCCTATATGAAGAAGAGGAATTAACTACCTCCAAGACCCTTCCACTGAAGCCAGATGGCCACACTATAACCTTAGAGCTTGGAGGCTCTCTGCTAGTAGAGCTTCAGCCTTAGAAAAGCCTGAACTCAGCAAGGATATTGTCTAGTATGCCCTGCTGCACCCCAAGGCCAAACCCCCGACCAAAGTCCATCCAGAGGATATAGGATATGATCTTCACAGCCTGGAGGATGAATCTATCAAGCCCAGAAAAACATTTATGATCAGAACTAAACTAGCCATACAGCTACCCCATGGAGCTTACATCTAACTGACCTCAAGGTCTGGACTTGCCAGATAAGGAATAACCATAGAAGGAGGAACTATTGACCCAGGATATATATGTGAAATCAAGGTTATCCTACATAACAGTAGTGCAGAATGGCACTGAATCATTAGAGGATAGAAGATTGCCCAAGCAGTCTTCATGAAGATCAGAACCCCACAATTACAGGAAGTGTCCGAACTGACTGAAGGAACAAGACAAGCCAAAGGATTTGGAAGCTCAGACAAGAAAGAAGTACATCTCCTTCAAGTCAACCACCTCAAGAAGAATGCCCCCCAGCAAGTATACCACCAACCAGTCAGACTGCACAAGAACCTTATCCTGGAGCCTGGAGAACAAACCACCTTCGAAATCTTTACACCACCCAACCCCAGAAACCTTTTCTTTGAACCCAAGGAAGATATCCCACACCTGCACATAGAAGAACACACATTCCCTGATAAGATGAACCCAGTATACTCCTGAGCAACCAACCAAAGTTGGGAAACCATCATCTTGCCGAAAGGAACCATCATAGGATACCTGGTACCTTTTCTTAACCGAACTCATAGGGAAGTTTATGAACTAAACCTATCAGGAAATGGCAAAAGGTCCCAGAAGAAAGGAAAGGCCCCTCTGCGACCCAGGAGACAGTAAAGCCTTCCACCAATATTGGGGAAGAATTGTCACCCCAACAACAGCAACAACAGCAACAACTAGTAGAACTCCTCAACAAGTATCAAGATATCTTCACCACTGATTATGGCAACCTGCCATACAACCCATCATATCACCACAGCATAAATACAGGAAATGCAACACCCATCTGGCAGAAACCTTATAGAATACCCCATCACTTGAAAACATTTGAAAAGGAGCACATTCAAGAACTTTTAGACTATGGAGTCATTCAACCCTCTACCAGCCCTTGGGCCAGTCCTATACTTATTGTACTAAAGAAAGGAGGATAGAGACTCTGTGTGAATTACAGGAAACTCAATTCAGTCACTGAAAAGGATGCCTATCCTTTACCCAGAATTGATGACCTTTTGGATCAGTTACAAGATGCCAGATACTTCAGTAGTATGGACCTCTTCACAGGATTCCATGAGATCCCCATGGACCCCAAGGACATTCAAAAGACCACCTTCCTTGCTCTAGGAAAACTGTTTGAGTACCTCTGAATGCCCTTTGGACTTTGCAATACACCCCCCACCTTCCAGAGGATGATGAATTCAGTCTATGCCCCTTGGATCCACCACTGCCTGATCATATACATGGATGATTCCAACATCTATTCAGCAAATTTTGAAGAACACCTACACCACCTAGAGGAATTCTTCAAGCTCACTCGCAAAAACCACTTGAGACTAAATGCAAAGAAATGCTACTTTGGATAACAGAAATTGAATTCCTTGGATTCATAGTCTCAAAAGAAGGAACCCATACAGACTCAAAGAAAACTGAGAAGATCACCAATTGGCCAGTACCCAAGACCCCAAAGGAAATACTATCATTCCTGATGCTAGTATCCTACTACAGAAGATTCATTAAGAACTTTGCCCAAATCGCTGCCCCAATCCAAATCCTTCTCAAGAAAGGAGTACCATTCAATGGACAGAGTCACAAGAAAAAGCCTTCAAAGAACTCAAGAACCGCATGACCACAGCACCAATCCTTGTGCATCCAAACCTACAGAGGCCATTCATTTTGTATACAGATGCTTCTAAAGATGGCCTCAGAGCAGTTCTGGCCCAAGAAGGATCTGATCAACATCACCATGTGATAGCTTATGCAAGTAGAGCTAACAATCAGCAGCAGATGAACTATGGTAGCACCAAACTGGAATACCTTGCAGTCATATGGGCAGTCACCCTGTTCAAGCATTACCTCATCGGAAAAAGATTCACTCTGATCACAGACCATGCAGCCCTCAAATGGTTATTCAACCACAAGGAATCCACTGGAATCCTAGCCCACTGAATCCTTATCCTTCAGGATTACAAAATCACCATTATCCACAAAGAAGGGAAAGCTCACAACAATGTTGATGTACTTTTCTGCCAGCCCTAATGAACCAGAAGAAGGGTGTCCTGAGGAACTATACTCTAAAGGAAGCTCCTCAGACCATCAAGGCACAAGAAGATCTCATCTGTAAAGAACATCAGAAAGCCCATCAAGGACAGACAAGTACAGAAGACAAGATTCGAGAACTGTATCAATACTGGCCCCACCTCAGAACTCAAGTCTGAGACATTATCCAGAAATGTGACACTTGTCAGAAGTATCAAGGAAAAAAGAACTATCAAGCCCCTTTGCAACTAATTCTCCCACCCACTCACATCTTTCAGAGATGGAGAGTAGATGTAATTAGACCCCTACCAGTTACACCAAGAAGAAAAAAAAATATCCTTATATTTGTAGAACATCTGACCAAGTGGCCCAAGGCTTTTCTAATGGAAATTGCAGATGCGTTAACCAATGTAGGCCTTCTCCATGGACTCACACTCAGATATAGACCTCCAGAAGAACTCATCTCTGACTGAGGCACAGAATTCATCAACAACATAATCACAAGTTATGCTTGAATTCACAAGATACATCTCAAATGGACTACTTCATACCACCCCTAGACCAATAGCATGACAGAAAGGATGAACCAGACCATCAAGAAAGGACTTGCCCAAGTCAATTCTACCAATTAGGACCTCTGCTTACCTGAGATCCTATGGGAATATCGAAACACCCCTGCTGCCTCCACCAAACAAAAGCCATTTGAAATGATGTTTGCTAAGAAAACCAGAACCACTGACCATGAGAACCTCGGAGACCTCCTCAAAAAGGAAGAATAGTTATATAATCAAGCCCAAGGTCAGATTATCAAAGCCCAAGAAAGACAAAAGAAGTATTATAACCAGAAACAGAAGGATCAGGAGATCAAGATTGGAGACCAAGTACTAGTTTGGAGAAGCATGATAGAAACAAACTTTGCTGCCAAACTGGAACCGAAATGGGAAGGATCTTATCTTATACACAATAATAGAGAAACCAGCATCTATTTAAGAAGCATGGATGGATGAACCCTGAGAACACCAGTCCACATCAATCACCTCAAGATATACCTGCACAAACCATGACTCAGAGGATAGATCAACACCTCCAGACTCTCATCCTTAGCTCCTTCCAAGCCCTGCCAATTCCCTTGCCCCAGTTGTGCCTACTTGAAGGAACCTCTATACAATTGATCCAGAAGTATCAATAGAACCTTGCCATTGCCCAGAGGTCACTTCAGATCCACTATCTACAAGCCTTCTACAACATTGGACAGCTATTGACAGAACAACCTTACATAAGAAGCCCAGCTGGAATTACTCTCAGAGAAGCAAGAACTGCCAAACGAATCTATATCCTGTATAAACGAAATGTTGGAGCCCTGGTGCAGTCCCATTTCCACCTCAATGATATCCATCAGATGAATGAGACCACCTTTCAGCACCTTCACCTGTACCATTTGGGTGACACAAAATTCTGACAACACTTTCAGTGACATCTTCAAGTATTGGTACTTTCGAGATGGCGAGCAACGTGCATTCTGGTGAGCATACTAGGCTGGGGAGCCCTAGTGCCTTTGACTGGCAACATGTGGGGGGGGGTCGGGGTGCTGGTCTTGGCATGCCGAGCACTTCAGTGAGAGGCTGTGGGGCTGGAGGGGGTGGCAGAGGAGGTGCGAGGCCCCAGGGGGGAGGGAGGATGACCTTTGTGGATAAGGTCAGAATGGGGAAGCAGGCAATGGGACTGGATGATGGCTGGCTGGAGCTGAGGAAGACAGCTGCTTCCTCGAGTGGCAAGGAGGCCTCTCCGCTAGGGGGACAGAGTCATAGGGCTGGAGGAGTAGTGGCTGAGGCTGTGACGGTTGATGGCGGTGTGACGGGCAATCTGGAAAAAAATCCAGATGTGACAGCTGATGGGGGACCTGGACAGGGGAGCAGCGCAGGATCTGGGGACCTGGCCGATGGTGTGACGGGCCTAGTGGTGGCCCCGTTACTCAAGAAATCGAGATCGGAATTCGCCGTCACACTGTGCTTCCGAGGCTTGGCATTGACGGCAAAAATGGTGCTGGGGCTGTTGGTGAGCGAGGTGAAGGGGGCAGCCTCAGTTAAGTTTTTGAAGAAGCTGGAGGCAGTCGAGGTGGGGTTTGAAGAGGAGGATTCGCTGCTGGAGGCGGTGGAGAAGGGTGTAGTGGTTGGAGGGATCTCGGTGCCAATGGCGAGGTGTATGTGCTGGGACCCCCGGGTGGTTCATCTGGTGATTGCGGACTTGCCAACAGTGAAGAAGGAGGAGGCAAGGAGGCTGGTCACAGAGGTGTTGAAGAAGTATGGCAAAGTGGTCAATATTAGATTCAGGGTGTGGAAGGGGACTGAGCTCAGGACGGGAGATATGGATGTCCAGTTGAGGTTGTTTGGGATGGAGAATACTGGGAAGGCTAGGGACTGGCCGGTGGCATTGAAGTGGGGCACAGTGGAGTGCAAGATTTCGAGGGTGAAGGGGTCGAAGGAAGAGGAGGAGGACCTACTGGAGGCACTTGAGGACTTGGCTGGGGCAGTGGAGAGATGGCAAAGGGCTTGGAGGGCTTATGAGGCTAGGACGGTGGTAGAGGTGATTGAGGGCAAGAAGGTGCGAATGGACAAGGTGCTCTGGGAGAAGGTGAAGGGGAGACAGCTGCAGAAGGACTTGTTGGCCAGTTTGGATGGGGGCCGCAGGGCAGGGGCTACAGAGGAAGGCACTGGAGCGAGTGCTAGCATCTGGGCAGAGGTGGGGCAGCAAGGGGAGAAGCCGAAGGAGAGTGGGGGATGGGGGCCAGAGGAGGCTGGGGTGGACACAGCGATGGCTGAGGATATCCCAATCCAGTATAGTGTCCCCAAGGTGGGAGAGGGGGAGTTGGAGGATGTGTCTGAGGATGGGTGGGACGAGTCTGTGTGAACAGAGGAGAGGAAGGAAGGGGAGGGGGATTTGGAGCAGGCATCCGAGATAGTTGGAGGGGAGAGGTGGCTATTGAGGGTGCTACGAAATGTGGCGGCCAAGGAACTGGGTGAGATCGACTTCCGGGTGGTCAGTGAGGAATTCTGGGGGTGAGTGCTATGAGGGGAGGAGGTTGTGAGGAAGCTGAGAGATGAGATGATGGCAGCCCTTCTGGAGGCAGAGGAATATGAGGTCACTGAGGCAAGGGAGATGACACTCTTGGGTATAGCATGAAAGGGCTGCCTATCTGTGGGGGCCGTGGAAGGGACTGGAGAAGTGGCAGGTGGTGTGCGAGGAGCATCGGGCATTGATGGAGATGGTGGATGGGGAGGACTGTGCGGAACTATTGGCGGCTCTGGATAGACAGCAGATTGTGGAAGAGGAGATTGCAGCAGAAAGGAACCTGGACCTGGCTGGAGAGGAAGTGAGCATGGAATTGTAGATGGGGAGATATCAACTTTATCAAATACTTCACTATGAATAGTACAACCAACATTTTTTCTTTGAATGTCAATGGGCTTAGAGGGACTGGGAGGCGACAGATGATTTTTAGATGGCTGAAGAAACAGGAGGCGGATCTCTTTTTACTTCAAGATGTATGGTGTGAGGGGGAGGAAGAAGGACTAGAATGGACACGAGAGTGGGGTAGGGAGGCTTTTTGGCAGGGTAAAGTAGGGATCTTGGTTAGAAAGGGGAAAGGAGACATTGCGGACACTGGACACTGGGGTAGTAGATTGGTGTGGGGGACGTGGTGGAGGTCTGGATGGAACTCAATTGTAGTTGGATCTTGTTACTGCCCAGCTGAGAGAGGGACCCAAGTGGCATGGATTGGGGATCTGCAGGATTCTGGGCTCTTGGTTGAGGCTGGGGTGGATTGTTTGGGGGGGGACTTTAATATGGTATGGGAGAGTAGACTGGACCAAACTGATGGGGGACAGGGTGTGACAGGCAGGAGTAGGGGATTGGCAGAATGGGAAGAGGTGGAAAGACTCAGCTCACTGGTGGACGCCATGCAACTTCAGGATGGGGACCGACGTCTATATACTCACTGGGTGGGAGGACTTGGGACTAGGATTGATTGGGTGCTGACTGCTGAGTATTGGGGCAATACAGTTTGGGAGACAATGGAGGTAGAGTGGTGCCCTTGGTCAGACCACTGGGGTATTTGGGGTGGTGGGAGGTTTGGAGGGAGCGGAGAGGGGCCAGGGCATTGGCAGCTGAACTCTTCCCTGCTGGATGAAGTGGACCTGTGGAATGCATGAGTGGTAGAGGTATGATCCAAGGTTAATGATTGGAGGCGAGCAGGGATGGGGATTGGAGATAGGTGGTATAGACTGAAATCCGAAGCTCAAAGATTCTGGGGGGAAGTGGGGAGGGAGCGGGGTGCTCAGTGGAGGAGACAAGTCCGATGGGCTTCTAGGAGACTTGAAAGGCTACTTCTGAATTGGGCTGGATTACTGGAGGTAGAGGAGGGGTTGGATTGGAAGGCTAAGCGGGCTAGACTGGAAGTGGTGGAACTGCAGAATTTGTTAAGGAAGGAGGAAGCAGTGCGGGCTCAGGCTATGGCGGCCAGGCTACGGTGGCAGGGATTGGAAGAAGAAGAATGGCCCACAAGGTTTTTGTCCTGCCTCCTTCATGCGAGGGGAGCAAGACACAGGTGGGAAGAAGTTCTTAACAATGAGGGAGAAATGGTATTAGGTGTGCAGGGGATCCTTGGCCAGTTGAGCACTCACTGGAGTAACCTCTGGAGTGAAGAGGAAGGAGGGGAGGTGGAGCAGGACATTGAGCGGCATCTGGAAGAGTGGCACCCAAGTTCTGCAGCAGGATTGGGGGAGCTTGGTCGACCAGTTATGGGAGAGGAGATCCTTCAAGTTCTGGCGTCAACGACCCTGGGGACTGCACCAGGGGAGGATGGTTTGTCTTGGGACTTTTGGAAACGTATGGCAGCCATAGAGAAGGCTCTGGAGGAGATGTCGCTGATGTGTAATGCAGTCATCAGTTCCGGAGAATGGATTGGAGGGCAGCAGTTGGGGCTGGTATCACTGCTGTACAAGGACAAAGGGCGTAAGGAGGACTGGAAGAATTGGAGACCAATTATGCTGCTTGATATGGACCACAAGCTGGTCACCAAAATCCTGGTGGTGAGGCTACAAGGTGTGGCCCAACAGGTGCTAGGGAAGGAGCAGAGAGGCTTTGTTGGGGGCCGACTGATCCGAGATGGCACGGCGTGGGTTCACGGGGTTATTGAAGGTGCTAGGGCTGCAGGGGTAGATGGCCACTTGGTCTTTCTGGACCAGGAGAAGGCCTATGATAGGGTTCGGAGAGTGTGGCTGGAGAAGGTGTTGGAGTGCATTGGAGTACTGGTGGGCATGTGTAGGACATTGATTGGATTGCTGGAAGGGAGTAGGGCTGCGATTCTGGCTAATGGACATAGGGGGGCCTCTTTCCCCTTGGGGAGGGGGGTGCCGCAGGGGGATCCGTTGTCACCCATCCTTTATGCCTTCGCCTTGGAGTTGTTGTTGGATAGGATCAGGCATAGAGTTGGTGGATTGCATATCTTGGGCGTCAATTGGAAGGTGGGGGCCTTTGCAGATGATATGGTGTTGGGTTGGGTTTGGTGGCAGATGTGGCTCGGCTCAAGGAAATAGTTGAGTGGTATGAGAGGTGTTCTGGAGCGAAACTCAACTGGCACAAGTGTGAGACAATGGTCCTTGGGGAAGGAATTGTAGGGGGGGACGTCATTGGAACAATTGTCCCAGCTGGAGGAGTGGTATGGTACTTGGGTATCTATTTCTCGGTGTATGGCTCTTTACTTCCCAAGGAGTGGTGGGAGCGCAAGTTGGTAGAATGGGGGAGAGTACTGATGAGCTGGGGTGGTAGACAGGTGTCACTGGCGGGGAGGGTAACTGTTCTGAATGTGTATTGGATGCCAAAGCTTTGATATCTGGGCTATCATTTGGACTTCCCTAAGTGGGTGGTTAAAAGGCTTCTCAAGATGGCCTGCTCTTGGCTCTGGGCTGGACGCCAGAGTCAGGTTGGCTGGGAGGTACTCGCACTCTCTGTGGATTGTGGAGGACTTGGCCTGGTGGACTTTTCCAAGAGGCTACTCTGCTTGAGGGTGTGGTGGATGAGGAGGGCCAGTGAGCTGAGAGGAGGAGAATGGGTGCCACTTATGCAGTATTTGTGGGAGGTGAGGGTATCGCCACGGGGTGGTTCAGGAGATCTACTGTCCTTGGTGGCCTTGGATGGTAGCTGGAGGATGCGGTACAAAGGATTCTGGTGGGGAGTGGTAGATAGGGCCCATTGCATTGGGATCTGGTGGCGAGGCACTGAAGGGGATGAGGACTGGGGGCCAGAGATGTGGAGGTGGGACAGGCTTCTGTTGGGAGGGAATCTGGTCGAAGACTTCCGATTAGAGGAGGGCATGGAGTGCCTTAGGGGTCTGGGACAGGACCTGTGGCCAGAGGCCTGGCAAGGGGCTGGGATCGGGGAGGGATGGGACTGGGCAGGCGTCTGGTCTTGGATCAAGGTGGTGTCGAGGTGGCTCCCGCCAAAATTCTGGGTAGCATGGTGGAGGCTGCTGTGGAGAAATGTGATGCTTAACTTTAGGGCTGGTCATCTGGTGGATGGTGGGGTCTTTGATTGTGAGGAGTGTCATAACGTAGGGCAGGAGGGAGGGGTGGTACAGACTCCTGAACATTGGCTGGGGGAGTGCGAGAGTATGGAGAACTTTTGGAGGGTAGTTGGGGGGAGATTGGGAGTGCCAGCACCTGACCCTGAGGAGGGGGG
>RBNI01003755.1:0-15273 GCA_003990745.1 Jimgerdemannia flammicorona
GAAACAAAAAAAAGAAAGAAAAGATATGTGAACAGAGTGGGGGGAGGGTGGGGTTAGTGTTGGACAAAGTGGTCTTTCATCGGGAAGGGGTAGGGGGAGGGGGGCCCTCTAGGGGGATTGGATAGAGGGTGGGATTACGGTATTATATGGAATAGATGGATATTAATAAAGGATTGGAGTCCAAGTGACTATAAAAAAAAAAAAAAAAAAAAAAAAAAAAAAAAAAAAAAAAAAAAAAAAAAAAAAGAGGTCATGTGTGATTTTGGTAGCTTGGAGGTTGTACACTTATAGTTCTTATAAGCTGAAAAGTCATGTCAATTTTAAATCTTCTCAGTTGAGCTCCCAAATATAATATACCTGGCTCAATAGAGGTAAATTACAAGGTTGGGAGTATATATAGTTTGGCTTAAGCTCCCAGTTACTTTGTTAAAAGTAATAAAATGTTCTATAATTCCTGAGGTCCTTGGTATTTAGTGGTATAATAGTCAAGTCTGAATACAACAGTCAATTTGTATGTCAATTTCCTTATTGGGACAGTTCTCTGGATGTAGCAGCATTTTGTATATGTAGTGGATGATTTTGGTATAGTGTGATAATTTCCAAAAGTATGCAATTTTTGTATGATAATCTTTGTATAGTATGATGATCTCCAAAAGTGTACAATTTCTAGTATAACAATTTTAGTATAATGATCTCTATCTGATGTAACAGGTTCTTTATATGTAACATTCTGGCAATTTGGCAGATAACTTGATTTGGATGCAGATTCTCTTAAACCAGCAGCTTTCTGGGAATAGCAGATAGTGCAGATTCTTCTGAATCAGCTTACTAAGAATTATACTGACAGTAGGTTCTTTCTGAATTAGCAGTTTACTAGGAATAAGGATAATATAGATTCTTCTGTACTGAGCTCACTAAAAATAGGTGAATAACTTGATAGTAGATAATTCAGATAACTCAGATAATTTGAATAATATAGATAACTTAGATGCAGATTCTTAACAAGTTATATCAAAGACTGGCTTTGTTTGCATAGAGTTATATTATTAGACTAGCTCTACTGTGAAGTTGCATCAAATAGACTGGCTTGTGGCAAGGTTCCTTAAGAGCTCTCTGGGAATGCAGGTTTCTCTTCAAAAGGCAGCAAAGTTCTTTCTTGAACTTTGGTGGCAAATCTTCAGACTTATCTAATAAGTAAATCAAAAACAGATTTATTCTTTGTATCAGAAAGTAAACTAGAGTGGAAATGAAAATAGCAAAGCTTACAATCTCTTAACAATAGCTGTAGAGTTTCTCTCAAAGTATAGTAAGCAGACTTGTCTTTTGCTTTAGGTTCAAATTTCAGACTGAGGTTTATTCACTCTTATCTTTGGGGTATTTTACATATATATTGTGGTTGCTATCTAGTTGCTATCTGGATAATTATATATTTATCATTTCTGGTAATATTTGGGTATATCTATAGGATATGAGTATATCTATAGGACATAAGTATATCCATCAAACACAGGTGTGTTCTCAGAATATAGATAAATAATCCTGATTCAGTATTTTGGCTAATTATAAGTGTAATGTATATGAGTAACTATGCTATGCTGGGAGTTCACATCATCTAACTATGTTATAATATTTGCTTATAATAATAGTAATATCTTAGCTGAGATGAATCTTCTAATATAGATAGTCTTAGTAGTTTGGATGTTTTCAATAATTACAATATCTCATTGCTCAAAAATGCAGTTCTTGGTTATTGACTTTTTACTACCTTGGAAATCAGTATTTATTCTTATCATAAGTTGGAGAAAGGGTGACTAAGGGCTGTACTTCTGTTTAAGTAAAGTGGCTCTATCTATTTACTTATTTTTTTTTAACATTATAGTGGTTTCTTGAAAGGTGATTGTCTGTATAATTGTGATTAGAGATCTTGGTCTACAGTGTCTCTGTCTTTCTTTTAGTCTAATAGATAACACTGATAGCAGTATTCTCAAAGAGAGCAAAAGACCTTTTGATACTGGTATCTTTCTAGTCAAAAGGCTCATTCCTGATATATTTCTCATCTTTAGATAATAGTAACTATATTTAATTCTTCTTCAGTATTCCAGGAGTTATTATCTTCTAATAGTATCTAGCAAGAATTATCCTAGGAGATAAGTTTGAGAAGTTCTTCCTATTTAGAAACATTTTGTTCAGAGGTCTCTTCATTAGATGTTTCTTTATCTCAGATTATTTATACTTCTGTAGCTTTAGTTATAGATATCTTTAAAAAGTGGTTATATTTCTTCTTCCTTTTTCTATACTCAGAGTAGGCTATATTAAACAAATTTCTTATTCTAATGATTTTGGAAGAATGTTTGAAGTACTTATATCTTTTGAGATAAGTGGGATATCCTCTGACTTATCTTGCAATAACTCTAATTATAATAGAAATAATATTTTTAACTCATATATTATCTTCTGATCTATTATCTACTAGATAGATTCATAAGTTAAGTCTGAGATTATTTCTATCTTTAGATTCTTCTTCTTTCTCTATAGTAGATTCTTTACTATTAATATACTTTTTCTAAATAGTGATCTTCTTCTTCTTTAATTACTTATAGCTAATTATCTTGATTATATACTTCTTTTCTCTATAGTCAAATTTGAGCATCTATTGGTCAATATTAATGACTGTATTTATTTTCTTCATCTAGTTGATTATGTTATAGTAATAGCTTTTGAAATAGAGAATTGAATGTGTTCAAAAGAGATAGTAATATTTTATACTTCTTCAAGAGATTGAGTTCAAGCTCTATTTGTTATTATAATGCTGAAATTGAATAGTTTATCAATAGATCACTAGAGAGTATCTAGAAATTACTTAGCAAATGATACAGATAGCTACTTCTGTATCAATGAGGATTTTTGTCTTCTGTTCTTCAATATCTCTATATAGATAAGTACTGATATATCTTTTAGTAGCCTGGATAGTAGTTGGTACTAGTTCTTGTTATAATATTAAGACTTGATCAGTACTGGATCTGGTAGTTCTCAATAGTTTATTTTGAACTCTAGTAAGTATCAGTTGTAGGAACTATAGAGTCTGAATAGATATAAATAATAATTTATTAAAAAGATTCACCAAATCTTCTGATATGTTCTCTATGTAATCTCTAATCTCAACTATATATAAACTACCAATTTCTAAAATCTCTCTTTTCAGAGATTGACAAGCTTAAAGCAAAGATGGCTACTGAGACTCACTCTTAGATCTCTCTCAAAACTGAGAATTGTGAACTCTACTAGAGTTTCATTTTAAATAACAATTCTAATCAATGAATTTAGAGCCTCTCTAACTTATTTAAAGGGCTATCTATTTGAATAAATATTTCAAAGAATAAAGAATAAGTTCTCTATATAGATAGCTCTAACTGTATTAAATAGCAATTTCTTACTTTATCTTAAATAACCTCAGATAGATAAGAACTATTTATAGACCTCATTGACTTTTCTATCCTTGACATCAATACTCTTATTGATTCATATACTAGCTAGGGAGATATTGATAATGAGAATGAGAAAGAGATTATTTCTCTGATTCTCAACTTCAAGATAGATAAAATAAAAATTAATATAAATATTAATTTCTAAGAAGAGAAGAATGTAATAAGAATTACATTACAAATAGCTCTTCAAAGTTCTCTATAAAAAATATAAGATTCAGTATATTTAAACTATAGCTTATCACTCTTAAAAAAATAAATAAATAGAAAGATCAATAAATCTCTTATGAATATTATTACTAAGATCTGTAAAAATTATAAAAACTGAGATCACTATCTGTCAATAGTAGTATCTACTCTCTGAAATATATAATTAGTACTCTCAATGAATTGAATTAAATCAAAGGTCCAATTTGATTTAATTTAATTCAAAGTCCAATTTAAACTCTAATTTTTAAAATATAATAACTCAATAAATATACATCCAAATTCAATAATCTTTAGATTGTTAGATTTCTCTTATATAGGGGAATCTAATAAGCTAAAGATTATTGAATTTAGATATATATTTGTCAAGTTATTATATTTTGAAAAATAGGATTTGAATTGGACTCTCAATTTGATTCAAATTTGATTCAATTTGAATTTGATTTAAATGACCCTCAATTTGATTTAATTTGAATTGATTCAATTTATTTGGGAGTACTATATATAATTATAAAGTACTTATTTTATCTCTTGAGAATTGTTATTTAAAGAAGAAAGTTCTAAAAAAAGTCTATTATTCAAGTAATATAGTATGAAAATATATAGATATAGAGATATAGAAATTATATTAAATAAAAAAGAAGATTGAAGATTATATATATATAATCAAAGTATAGATATTATAATAAAATAATACAGAAAAGATTCACAAGCCTCTAGAGATTATTAAAATAAGAGATAAAGTTCTGATATATTAGAATATAGTAAAAGCTTCATAGTTATAAAATCTAAAGTTTAAGTAGGAAGAATCTTATCTTATATAAAATATAAAAGTAATTATCTTTTAGCTATAGAAACTCTCAAATATAATCATCCCTACTATCATTTATTAAACTAACTTAAGAAGTACTATAAATAATGAGTAAAGTATAACTATAGCCCTTAAGATCACTAGTACTATTCAGTAGACTATAGAAAGACAATAGTATTTTACTGAGTCTCTAGTTCTAGAGAAATCTTTTAATAATATTTAAAATATTATATAGACCTACTTATTATAAATTTTATACTTTAGAATCTATTAATACTATATTGGTTTCAAGAATATTTCAAATTAGAACAACTACTTAATCAGAAACTAAATATATATATATAACTAAAAAAAGAATAAATAGATAAATACTAAATCTTCTATACTTAAATTACTATTATTAAGTATATTATAAGTTATTTAAAGATATATAATAAGTCAGCTCTAGCTCATTTTTAAGAAGTAGTTTCAGAAGACTTTATATATGTAGATAAGAAGATATTATTGAAAAACTATAATTAAGCAGATTATATATATAGTATGAATATATAACTTATAGAGGCTTAGAAGTTTGAATAGATATATTAAAGATGAAATAATCTATTTAGAAGAAAGTTATATATAATGATCTAAATTAAAAATATGAATTAAAAGAATAAATATTTAATTATAGTATTTAAATCTAATTTTTGATATAATATAGTATTATAGTTAGCAGTTACTTGATCTTATAAATATAAAAATCTTATTATTATAAAAGATAACTTACAGGAAAAAAAAGTCCTAACTTAGCTATTATATATATATAACTAGCAAACTTATATAAATATTTTCAATATATATCTAGAGTAAATAAATTTTAGATTAAAATAGTTTAAAAGTAATAAAGTAAAAGAACTAGTAAGTCTATAGGCAGATATACTTCAATCTCATTCACCTCTATATCTGAAAGACTATGAAGAGTTAAAGAAGATCAAATATTCAAGATAAAGAAATTTACTATACTTCTCTAGTTATGTATCTACTATATTACTTAGATTATATATATTATAATAAATATTATAATAATTATATTAAATTATTTAATAGTTATTATTATTATATTTTATAATAATTTTATATTTATATTTTTATATATTTAAAGAAATTAATAATTAAACTTTAATATAAATATAAATAAATAAAATAATATTAAATAATATAAAGTATATAGTCTTTTAACTAATTTAATTTAATTTAATTAAGAGTTAAACTTTAAAATATAATAACTTAACCAAAATACATCTATATTTGATAATATTTATTATACTAAATTTATCAAATTTGAATATATTTTTATTGAGTTATTGAATTTTTGAAAATTTAGATTCAGAATAAAACTTGAATCAAATTAGCCCTCAATTTAATTTAAATATTTTGAATTAAATTAAATTGAAGTTTAATTTAATTTGATTTAATTTAATTTAATCTAAATACTAATACTAATATAAAATATGTAAAACAGTAGTATAAAAATTATAAAAAGAGATATATATTATTTCTGACTTTTAAAATCTTTATAATTTTAATAATAATAATAATAATAATAAAGTAAAATAGATATTAAAAGTACTAATCCTTAATTTCTGAGTATAGACTTAATATTGTAGGCTGCTAAGTGTTTGAAAGGCGTCGAAGAAGGTTGTAAACCGAAGAAGTTTGTAAGCCGAAGAAGGTTGTAAGCCGAAGAAGTATGTAAGCCGAAGAAATTTGTGTGCCAAAGAAGTTTGTAAGCTGTTCAACAATAATCAAGCCACCTATAAAATAATAATAATAATAATAATAATAATCAAGCCACAGGGATAGCCAGTCATATTCAAACCACTTCGTGCGGCTTTTATTTATCAACTGCTCCACATCCAAAATGCCGGCTATCACCTCACTAAAGTTTGAAATATTTGGCCGCGTTCAGGGTGCGTAAATTGGTTCCTAATACTCGCCCGTGTTCTCATGGTTTGGAGATCATCCTACCTGTCCACGATCCATCTCCAATGCTGAACTATTTGTTCTCCCCTCCTTAGGCGTGTCGTTTCGATACTACACCCGGATAAAGGCCAACGAGCTTCACCTAGTGGGCGGGTGTCGGAACACAGGTACCTAGTCTTATATCTGGCTGTACCGCAGCCTTGCCCGTGTGTAGACCGAGTATTGTCTCAGTATCCGTTTTCTTGCGTCGCGTTTCCATTTAGCTGAAGGCACGGTCGAGGGCATTGCACAAGGCCAGAAGGAGGCGATAGACATATTGTAAGTGCGGCGTAATGTTGATAATGTTTTCGATGTGCGTTTGTATTCATAAAATGATTGGACGTTTGGCACCTGCGTCTCCTCTCCAGTAAGCAGTGGTTACGATACCAGGGGAGTCCGCGTAGCCGGATTGACGATGCGCATTTCGAGGAGAAGAGAGTTGATTGTGAGGAGTTCACGGATTTCTCGGTTTGGCATTGACGGCGGCATAGAGGGATGTGATCCTTGTGTGTAATAAAGTGGTTACGTGAAACGTTGAATTAATGATGCTTGCCAGGCCTGACGAACGCGGCAGAGGCGGTTATAGAGAGTTTCTCATCGCGGCTCGTGATATTGGGCTTGTGCTAAGGGAAGGCACGCTAGTTGTGGGCCTGGTGATAGGTCTTGAGGATCCCGTCAAGCACTTTTGTTTCTGTCTTTTGTTAGGGGCAATCTTCATACCCCCAAAGCAACATCCCGATTATCACAAACGCCATTGCCCAGGACCTTGGGCACTTACTATACGATCGCATCATCGAACCAAGCTATCCTCTCAGTTGGGAATAGAGTCCCAAATAAGATGTGAGTGATGGCCGATCGAAAGAGTGCAGATCATGTGGTATTCGAATTTTGTGCGGAAGAAACCAAATCCGATGATGGGTTGATGTGTATGGAGATCCAAAAGCACAACGCCGATTAGGTTTTACTTAAATCTTTTATTTTTTGAGAATCAAACGTCTGTACCCAAATACCCACTATTGGGCGTGGGGATGTACGACTTGCCATTGAAAATCGAGTAATGGCCCACCTGTGATGATTGCCACTGCGTGCAAGACCATACTCCACAAATTCGTGATATCAAAGTGGTGTCACAAGGAATGTTGTAGGTTTAAGCAAAAGCGAAGTATATACAATGTAATGCACGTGGATTGCGCGCGATGGCCTTTTACGCTCAAACAGATCACACTATCATTGATTTACGCAATAATAATGTACTCGCCGAACAACGAAATGAAAATGAAGAGACCTTGAAGAATTGAAATAACCGTTGACTTGAGAACAATTCCGATTCCACTCTCGTCCATCCCTTTGTTGTAAAAGTCATACAATCTTTGATCTAATTCATTCCAAAGAAATTTGAGGAATACTTGTAGACTCCAAGACATTGTTTGTGGGCATCAACAAAAAAGGTACCGAGCTGTCAAATTGGCATACCACTCCAAGTATTTATTCCGGTCGGAGTTCAAGAAACCCCGAGACATGACAAGACCCAGCACAACACCATATCTCAAATCATAGGGAAGTACGCGATGCACAGCATGATTGCCCAAAGAATTTCCCGATCCGACCACGTTCACGATTTAAGAATTCCACGTTATTAACATACGCTCGTATAAACCTCCTGGCTGCATGATCGGGTAAATCCGGGGTTTCGGCTACGGACCAAGCTGGGAAGGCCACCACGCTGGCGATTGTGCACGGTTTCCGGAAACTCGCAAGGCAACCCCCTCCGTTTTCGGCTCCCACTCCATCGACGAAAAAGGGGCGCAATCGGCATCCAATTTGCCGGATATGTTCCGATCCTTGTTCAAGTTGAGCGACCGACAGCTGCATCTCAAGTCAGATGGTTCGTTGTCACGATCATTCTCGCGGCCATGAACTCGATGAGTCCCATGTCAGCAGGAGTGTTTACAATAAGACGGACGGGGTTATTTTGTCAGATGTACGTGTGGATTAGGAAATTGTAAGCAGCGTGGATTGGACAGCGTGTGCAGGAGAGGCGTGATGACGTAAACAAATGGCGAGTAAACAGCGACTCTCATGACCTGCGGAGACTCTGAAGAGAACAGCTTGCGACGCGTGCATCGAATCCAATCCTCTCTTTGTTCTCATCTGAAGGTAACCCAGAATCCTACAGAACACACAAATATTTAAAAACTCGCCATTCCCACCTCCTTCCTGGCCTCACTGTCGCCTTTCTTATCCTTTAATCATCGCGACCAGACTTTCCACACAGCACTTCGCGTCACCGTGAGAACTCAAATGAGCAACAACCAACAATACGACGATTCCACCTACGACCCGCAGCAGGGCTCCACGGACTCGTATAACGATGATCTTCAACAATCTCACGACGGCCACGACGGGGAACAGCACGATGGGCAGCAGGACAAGGCCAGCGGAATTCACCACGAGGAAGGGTAAGCATCTCGCGAATGGTTTTGTTTGGCTTGCACCTCAACCTCTTTGACGTACCATGCGGGTGAGTTACATCGGGGATCACGCGCAAGAGGATAACTGGGGACTAGGCGCACTGGGACACATTATTCTCGTCTTGGACAAGACAACACGCCGCCTCGTCCTTCGCGCTCCTGGAATCGTTCTGGTCTCAAGAAGGTCCCGTCCGTACGTTTGTCTGCCACCATCACTTCGGGCCCTTGTAGAGTAGGCACAGAGATGCGATATGTACAGTGACAGAAATACGGTTACCCGGATGTTACCGGATGTGCCCATCGTCGTTGTCACCTCGTCGTAGTCTTCAAGAGATTTAGCTGATACCCACCATAGACACATCGTTGAGCTTTGCCAGGTCATGTGTATTTCCTGTTAGAACATTGCTTCGTCTAACAATAGAACTAATAGTTTCAACGGGTCACACCCTTCCTCTACCTTTTTTTTTTTTTTTTTTTTTTTTTTTTTTTTTTTTTTTTTTTTTTTTTTTTTTTTTTTTCCTTTTTCTTTTTTTTTTTTTTTTTCTTTTTTTTTTTATTTTATTTTATTTTTTTATTTTTACTTTTACCCTTCCCTATCTTGTATACACATGACTTCTCTCTCTCGATCGGCTCCTATTTCTTCGCCCTTCTCTATATACCCTCTTTTATCTCTATAGAAAAATGTTCATAGGAGGTCTGAATTGGGAAACCACAGATGGTAAGAGTATGCTCTGTAACTATAATGGTGGCTTTCTCTTCGCAACGGGCAAATTTTCCGTTTCGTTCGTCGTCGTCCTACATCCCCTGTTGTGTAGTGTATTGGTTATGTTACCCACTGAGAATGAAGGAAGAAGTCGAGGCGAAGAGGGACCAGATATACAGCGATACCAAAAGAAATGGGAGGCGAAGACGAAACGTGAGAAAAATCAAGATTGATAACGACGAAAAGTGGAGAAAGCGGGACATAGCGAAAAAAAAGCTCAGACGTTGCGCTTCATTATAGCCCAACAAGACAGGAAATGCGGATCCCCACCACCTTCCCCACCCACAACCCCCACCCCCATCCCCACCCCCTGGGCCCCCAAATCCCCCCATATTCTTGAAGCAGAAACGATTGTGGACGTCAATTGCCAACTAAACCTCCATTCCTTTTTCACGACTCTTCTCCAATTTCTGGACTCACCATTACACGATGACCTCCAAATATTAACACCGTCTTCACATTCCATGAACAACCTTGCTAACCTTCTCACCTCCCATCTTCTCAATAACCTCTCCCCTTCTCCCATGATGCGACCTACGACCAGACTCTTTGCGTGAATACTTCTCAAAGTTCGGCGAGGTGACCGACTGTGTGGTGATGAAGGAGCCGGGGACGGGCAAGTCGCGTGGGTTTGGCTTCCTCACCTTCGTCGACCCCAGTGTCGTCGACGGGGTGGTAAAGCAACAACACCATCTGGATGGGAAAACGGTCGGTAGTCGGGGATTGGGGTTTTTATTCAGTCGTTTATTGTTTATAACCAAAGGCAGATTGGAGCGTTGCGAATTTAGCATCGAGGCTGACAATTTTTCTCCCGCGCTCCCGATAGATTGACCCGAAGCGCGCGATTCCGCGTGAGGAACAGGACAAAACAGAAAAAATTTTTGTGGGCGGTATCGCGCCCGAAGTGACAGAGGACGAGTTTAAAGATTACTTCAGCCAATTCGGGCACGTGATCGACGCGACTCTCATGACCGACCGCGAGACGGGGCGGCCACGCGGTTTTGGCTTCATCACCTTTGAGAGCGACAAGGGCGTCGAGGAGGCCATGAAGAGGACCGATTTGGCAATCAGAGATAAGCAAGTAGGTTGGGGTGGGGAGGGATTGTGTGGGGTTGTTGGATGATATTGAGATTATTGTTAATGATCGTTGTCTGATCTCCAAGTCCTAACATACATAATCCTTCGCACCCGCCACGCCAGATCGAAGTGAAGAAAGCCATGCCCAAGCACAAGGCCCACCAAGCGCGCATGATGCAGAACATCACAATGTCCGGATCGATCCCCCCCGCGAACCTCGCCATGTCTGGCCTCCCCACCGGCTCTGCCATGTCGGCTGTCCAGAGCATGGGCTACGATCCTCGCGCCGCCTATGCCGCCGCCGCCATGGGCAGGGGCTACGGCATGACCACGGCCGGCCCTTCTGCGAACGCCGCCAACAGCCGCTACTCGGGCGCCGCTGCCTATGGTGTCGCAGCCGGCGGAGGGGGCCGCATGGACAAGAACGCCGCAGCCATGGCGGCAGCCGGGTACGATAGCCGCTACGCTACCGCGTACGGAGGATACGGAGGCTACGGCGGATACGGAAACTATGGTTATGGCAGTTACGGCGACTACTCGAGAAGGGGCTACGATCCCACAACAACGGCCATGGCCGCGTATTACAATCGCGGCTATGGATACGGAGGATACGGCACCGGGACCGGTACGGGCTGGGGCGCTGGCATAACGACCGGGACGGGGCGCGGCGCGTACGGGTACAGCGCGATGACCGGCGGCCGTAGCAGTAGCGGATATGACGCGTACAGCAGCAGCGCTGGGTATGGTGGTGTTGGGGGCGCGGCGGGTGGTGCGGCAGCCGGTGCGTACGGGAGGGGATATGGTCGTGATGATAGCGGGTATGGGCAGTCTTCCGGGGGAAGTAACGGCGGGAGCGAATTCGGCGCCGTGAATCGTGGCAACGGGGAAGGGTATGATCGTCGCGTGTCTGGGGCCGCTGGTATGGGGGGTGGCGTCGCGGCGGCGTCTAGGCCCACGGCTACTAGCCCTGGTGGTGGAGGTGGGGGCCCGGTGAGGAGCGGGAGCTCTGGGCCGTCAGGCGGGTCGTCGAGCAGTGGGTCGTCGGGCGGCGGGAGGGCAGGCGGCGGTGGTGGGGCTGGGTTCCAGGCTGGGAATGGAAATGGGAGTGGCAGCGGCGGCGGTGGTGGTGCGATTCATACCACACAGGCGGTTAGGAATCTGCATAACTATCATCCGTACTTGCGGGAACGGGGTTAGAATATCAGGTCATTGTGGTGCGGCACATAAATTGGGCGGATAGCTAGGCTTTTTTTTTTTTTTTTTTTTTTTTTTATTATTTTTTTTTTTTTTTTTTTTTTCCTGGTGCTTCGTCTTTCCCTGCCCAATTGGGAGAAGAGAACTATGTCCTGAGCCAAGTAAGATAGTGATTCATTCTGGCTGTATCTTCGCGTTTGTGTGTTCATGGGATCTTTTCTTCTTTTTTTCTTTTTTCGCGTATACATATAAACGTGTGAATTTTAAGGTCTGTGGTTACAGTAGCAAAATTTAGTGCAGACGTGATAGTTCAATATCCATTTTACGTCTTATTAGAACGAATACGTGAAGCAGGATATTTTATCGAGCTTAAGAGACGAGAGATGAATCTGTTCCAATATATGTACATATGTTTTCACCTCGCGATATAAATAAAGTCTGACCCTCACAATATCTGTTTTGTATACAAGTTGGGGGTAAACATGCAACAATAATGTTCAAGGCTCGAAAAAGGTGGAATCCAGGTATATACCTTTTTTTTTTTTTTTTAAAAAAAAAAAAAAAAAAAAAAAAAAAAACGGTCGCAATGACCACACCTAACATGAGAGCGACATCGGCGAGTATGGAGATGTGGATAAAAAATAAAAAAAACCCTTGTCCAAGGTATCGGTATAGTAGCCCTTTCACAGTTACGCTGTGGATGTTTCTGTTCAGAAAGAACACAATAAGCAAGCAGGTTGTAGTAAAAATAAAAAAATGCAATGTTCAACATGGGAACTGCGCTTATTGATTGGGGATGGATAAGGTCTGGCGTTACATCACATGACATTTGGCGCAAACTGATGAACATACCAGTGCTTGTACGCTTGTGCATCCGTTTAATGGGTTATTCATTCGTTACAAGGTACTTATGTAATACTATTTTTGTCTCATTGGTTTTATTTTCTGCGCCATTCGTTCTTTGTCTCACAAGAAAGGCAGTAGATCATAATTTTACAATATTATGCGGAGCCGTCATATAATTACACTCCCGTTCGTGTAGGATAGCGCCAGCTCCAATCATTCACCTCGGACCGGAGGGAGGTCGTATCATTGGTATTATGTCGCGGGTTGTCGTACAGGACTAAAATTGCTTGTTGACGAGTATCGTAGATGAGATGCTCGAATCGTCGGCTACTACCAGGCGCTGTAGGGCCGCAGCCAATTGTAAGGCGTCCCTCCTCCACATGATTCCATTCAGTGGCGATCGTATGCACAGGCGTAGGCCGGGCGCAAGAAACCTTGACCTTGACTACGCTAACCGTCACTATTTTTACTTTCACCTTGAACAACGTTACACTGCAGACTCATTAACTATGGTGGTGGTACGAGCCTAACTCAGTATGGCACACAGTGCCATACTCACTATGATAGCACCCTTCAAGGATTCACGAATGCAATTGGCAGAAAAAAAAACCGTTTTTCACATCCAGGAAAAGGTAATCTGGTCCAGCTCAAGCCACAGTAGAAAAAATTCTATTCCGCTCGAGAGAGACAATGATCGTACATTCCTACGAGTCTCAGAACACGCAGCAAATCAGGCTTGTGATCTCAGTAATATTCTTTACGAACGGAAGACTATGTAACTGATCAGGCTGGCATCGGATACTCCAATAATGGGAAAGGAGGTTCACGTGTGTGAGAACGGAACACCTTACTCTTTTGATTCGGACACGGATGGCCTCCAAGCGACGGTGACCCTAGTCGTCATGACATCTCATGCTGCTAATCCAGGGACGCGCCTAATTTGCCAGAAGCGGCTCCGCAAGCATAAGCTGGCAAATGAGAACTTCTTTCAATATCATTTATTGGACATTATCTACTCACGATGACTCAGAAGCCACGGAATCTGATATTAAGCGCCACTCCGAACGCCACTAACTTCTGTATTTAAACTGCTGTCGCAGAGAAGGTGAAGGTGGCGGGCACCTGACCAAATGGTATGGTAACACTTGCCACGCGAGTTTCTATCGTGTTCTTCGCCAAGAAGATCAATTTCCACGTGTGTGCTGCTGGTTGGGGCAATATAAGAAACCCCAGAAATCTAGCCTTCAGCAACCTTACCGACAGTCATGTCTACCCCCGCCTTCTTCTGTCTCCCCCCGGAGATTGCCTACATCAACATCCTGTCCCGTCTCCGCCTGTCTGACCGCCTCAACCTCGCTCTTGCGTCTAAGGCGACTGCCGACCACGTCTTTGGCAATGGCTTCCTCTGGACGACCGTTGACCTCTCAAACATCGAGACCGGGGAGTTATACATAACCGAATTCCACCCACCCCGCGCGACCCGCAGCACAGACGAGACCGTCAATCATCTCTTCCGCACCTGCCTCCGCGGCGCCGGCCTCGCCTCTGTCCGCAGCGTTATCATGGATGATACCCACATCACCGACCGCGCCGTTGAGACTGTCCTCACTCAGTGCCCGAATCTTGAGCACATTTCCTTCAAGCGTTGCCACCAGATGAAATTTGCGGATCTCTGGGATGTTCTCGTCCGCCTGCGTGATAGCGAAGCCAGCCTCTCACTTCGAACCATGCACAGCTTCAACGAAAACCCAAGGTTCCAATACTACTTGACCCCCCAGCGTTTGGCGGACTTTTGCGAGATCCTCACCGATCTGTGCCCCTCCCACAATATCGAACTTGACTTCTTCTACTGCAGGGGCTGCGGCGAGTTTGCGGGCGACCAGTGCGACCCCTGCGTCGGGTGCGGCAAGAAAGAAAAGCTGTGCAGGGAGTGCGACACTTACAACTGCCACAAATGCCACAAACGCCACAAACGCCCCTTCTCAAGCGAGATCCTCCGGCGGTGCAAAGATTGCGCAAATGCGCATGTAGGTCCTACTTTTCCTAATCTCGCTTATAGCACCATATTACTACTTCCGCCTCTGCAACAATCGCATCTACTGGTGCTCAATCGAAACCCTCAAATAATCTGCGCAGATCACGACTGCCAGATCCACGATCCCTTCCCATGCGACGTGTGAACTTTCCACAAACCGATCCGGTGCCATTTACGGATTTCTATGATGCCTCAAGCATGATCCTATCATATTCGTGCGGCTGGATATAATTGGTAGTGTCATGAAATATGTATATTGTTTCGGATTTCTTTTCTTGAACTTGTCAATACCTCTGTAAAAACCTTATTGTTAAATGAATCGATTTTATTCATTTTATGTAATTATGAACACTAGCATATGATTTATCTTTTTTTTTTTTTTT